>QUSE01000041.1:2142319-2407860 GCA_006508115.1 Apiospora malaysiana | reverse complement strand
CCTAACCCTAACCCTAACCCTAACCCTAACCCTAACCCTAACCCTAACCCTAACCCTACGCGCCTCTGCGCACCGCGGCGCGACTCAACACCACTCAACTCGACTCGACGCGACTCGACGCAACTCAACACGACGCGACTCGACTCGACTCGACTCAACTCGACGCGACTTAACACGACGCGACGCGACTCGACGACACGCGACGGCACGCGGCGGCACACAATGCGACGACACGCGGCGGCACGCGACGATATGCAACGCAATGGGGCGACACGCGACGGCACGCAATGCGGCAGCACGCAACGCGGCCGGACGCGACGGCGCACGACGGCACGCGACGATATGCAACGCGGCGACACGCAACGCGGCCGGGCGCAACGGTCACGACAGGCACGAAGGGTGTATGCAAGTGAGATTGGCCCGGGACGCCCCAGATATAAGGGAGGCAGGCAGGCTCAGGGTCAGGTTCAGGGGTTCGGAGTCGCCGAGAGAGACAAAGAGGGGTGGGTTGCGGTGCAGCTGCTGCAATCACCATCAATCATGCAGCCAGCAGCCCAGCTCGCACACCCTGATGCATTGGCTTACTTACATACTCAATTCGAAGCACTCAATCCTCCCTTCTTTTCTTCTCTGTCCGTCAATCGAACCCCAACGAGCACGACGGGCACGACGAGCACAACGGGGCGGGTCACGGCAGGCTTGTAGCATTTCCATGAAGACTCGCGGGTAGGGCTGGGGGTTCAGTGCCGGGCTTCCTCCGGGAGGACTGTGCGAAATTAGTATTTTCGATACTTTGATGCTGACCCGGGCGGGCTCCGGTTCCGGTTTCTCTCTTGGCTTGCGAGAGCGTTTACTTTCTGTCCCGGCTCTCCCCGTTCCCGACACTCGCGGACAGCATCACCGAATACAGGATGTGCGACAGCGGGATGGGCATTCCATGCTAGTTGTGTTGACTCCTGTACCGTTCCTGGTCGCATCGCTTCGCTCGGCGCCTCTCCCACGATGCTGCAATATTGGCTCTCCAGTTGTTGTACATCATAACGTGGTGTGATGCAAAATGAGCCATGACTTGATTCATTAAATATCGAATAAGATTGCCATTGCGTATACCAAATATTCATGAGCGCCTACTTCACGATGGTCGCTTTTAGAATCATTCCTGGCAATTCCCTGTGGAAATCTTTGCTTTCAAGTTTATTAGTGTGTTGTTCTCGTTGTTGGGGTCAGGGTCGATAACATTGCTGTTGCTGCGGCGGATTCTGCTGGTGCTGGTGTAGTGTTGTTTTCGGTGCTGTTGTTGTTCTCGTTGTTGAGGTTGGGGTCGGGGACGGTGAAGGGGTCGGTGACGTTGCTGACGTTGTTCTCGTCATTGGGGACGGCGTGGGGGATGCCAAAACGAGGGTGCGGATGACGACGGCAAGGTCTACAACGCCGAGACGCACTCTGTTAAGGCCACCGCTGCTGAGGATGTCATCAAGGTCGGTCGCCTATACCCTGATCCATTTGGAGCAGCAACGGGGTGATGCTGCCGATGCAGCAAGTTATCAGCCTCCGACCACGTTTCTCCAAATTCCCCATCGAGAGGCACGGGAGATAGGCCTGCCCAAGTATGTAATTAGAAACGAGGGGAATTAGCTTGCTGGGCACAAACAGAAGACACAGCATGGCGGTCGACATCAAGCCGGCAAATCACCGTTCGCCACTAGAGCAGACGGGAAAGGGGCAATCACTCTACTGCATGGACATTTTGTTTCCACTGGAGCCGATACAGTGGCAGCTTCATGATCATCGACGGTCAACTCTGACATCAACCGTGCAAAGATTTCCGACGATGCATGTCGTAAGTGGGACACGGGGATTGTTCATCTCGTACCATTTGCTCCCGCTGGTGAGGTTTGGAAAAGTCCTGTTGATGCTGGCCGGTGACAGTTGGAGCTGTGACTGTCAAGGTTTATTGGAATGGTGCACTTGGAAGGGATGATTGGACGCGACGAACTTTTCATGGAGACGTGTTGGATGAGGCTCACAGGCAAGGGGACACGCTGGCACATGTTGACAAACTTGACACTGTTGAATTGACTACATGCTATTTGCACTCCGAGTTACGCCGAGGTCATTGCGATGTCCACGTGCTCAGAAACAAAATCAGGAGGAGAGAGACATGTTGATGGGGAGCACCATCGTGTAGCCATCCAAGCTTAAGGCCCATTATTCCGGTTCGGGCCTCGGGGTGATGTGCAGGAGAGCTGGCGATCAGGCATCGATGACTGCTTGAGAATACGGGATACGACGGAAGGCATCCCGCGGGGACCGTCATAGCCGCCGTTGCCATACCAGAAACCAGGATATTGGCAGCAAATAGGGCCATACGAAGCTCGGGGTACAGTCAGCAAAAGCAGGTGCGTTTGCTCGTGCATTAAGCCTTTTTGTGGCCAACGATATGGCCGAAAATGCGCTCTGCTTGAATAAGGTGCCATTTTCTGGAGGGATCACAGTGCACGATAGTTGCCGGAAAGCTGTGCTCGACATGCTCTGCTTGGATGAAGTGCTGCATGGGGCGCCGTATAAGGTACCGTCTAGATGTCACGCTTGGCGACAGTTGCCGAAAGGGGTTGCTCCGTCTGCATGAGGCCTTTCCTGCAGATGTCCCGCTGAGCGACAGTTGCCGAGTAAGGATGCTCAACAACCTTGCCAGGTAGGGGTGCTCGACGTCCGTCCCCGGGGTACAGCCAGCACCGGTTACCGAGTGGAGTTGCTCCCAAACATGTCGTACTTGAAGGCGTTGACTGGATGAGGTACCGTTTCCTGTAGATGCCACACCGGGCAACGGTTGCCGAGTATTTGATAACCTTGGCGATCATCGTGTAAACGGGACCTGGGCAAGCGGGCCGGGCTGCCGGAAAGGGTGCTCGACAACCGTTGCCAACCAGCCATGCCTGGGGTGCAGCCAGCCCGGTTGCTGGGTAGGGGTGCTCGACAACCGACCAGCAGTGTCCGGGGTACAGCCAGAAGCGGTTGCGGAGTGGGTGTCCCTGGAAGAGTTTCATGTCTCAACATAACGAGCGGACGACAGCACCGGCAGCACCGGCAGCACCGGCAGCAAAAGGCGCACCGGAAGCAACAAGTACACCGGCGGAAGCGCCGGCAGCGCCGGCAGCACCGGCAGAATTGACGTCAAGGCCAGCCCCAGGACAGTCGGCTGGGACCCCAAGTCCAACTGAACCAGAACCGCGAGCAGTCTGAAAAGATCGCCGGCACCAGGGGAGTTTTTCTTGACGCTCTGCAGTTGTAATCGTAGCGGGAACGATGGGGAATGGCTGCGTCCTTCTCGGATCGGTGGTGCGTCAACCAAGACGTGATGACGTAGGAGAGCAGCCGGACGGGCAACATGGCAGCAAGCAAGAACACAGGCGGTTCGGACGGCACGACAACAGCCAGATGAAGAGGTGGGGCAATATCCAAGGACCGACGTCGACAGCAAACACCCAGATCGCTGGAGAATTGTAGATACTTCCATCGAGCGGAACAGGATACCAAAGAGTTCCAGGGAGCCAATGCCGACCTCCGTCATGAGCAAGACGATGTCCGCTCAACCGCCGATCTGCTCCGGCAAGATCTGGACCGCCAATGACGAATCAAGAACAAGTACATGCTCGACGGTGAAGCGCAGGGAAGGAGCATGAGAAACAGTGGTGGTGGCTTCGGTAACGATGTAGCGGTCCAGCAGGACGACCAAGGCCGACAGGATCCCCAGCGAGAGGGACTCGGCTACGGGAAGATCATCTCCAGCTGGAATGGAAATCCCAGTGACGAGACCTTTCCATCATACGAACATGGTTCATCGAGAATAGTTGTCGGTTCCGTCGGTACTGTCAGCTCTGTCGTCTCCGCCACTGGGGACCTTGGACGGGAGGATTTGGGCGACGGAGAAGTCATCTCTGGGTACGGCAACGTCATCTTCAGCTTAGCCATTCCGTCAGGCAGAGTTGGCGATGTAGCATGTTCTCAATGGCGAGACCTTCTCCATACTAGCATGAAAAGTTGAACAACAAGGGAAGTTGGACCATCGAGGGCAGAAACATCCTTGTGGGGCGATGTCTCGCAGGTCTCTCAGCAGGTTGCAGGGCCAGCAGTTTGTAGCGCCAGCAGGGCCAGCAGAGCTCCCGGGGACTCATGGGTCGAGGAGGTCAGGAAGTCCAATGAATCAGATGAAGGCACTCCCTGCGAGATTGTCGACGAGGCAACCAATCCCGAGAGCCGACTGAAGATCGAGCCGCTCACGACAGAACAGAAAAGGTTGACGGTGTAACCACCAGGAGGGCAGCCACACTGGCAAGATCAGCGGCTGGATCGGCGGCTGGATCGGCGGCTGGATCGGCGGCTGAACTGAGAGGGCTGACGAGGCCAGCAGAGATGTCAGGACCAGCGTGGCGACCACGAAACCGAGAAGACAAGACCAGCCAGGGCCATGGTGACTGCAGGAGTTGGTGATTAGCTCTATGGTCAAGACGCTGACTTGACAATATCGTCCTTTTGCCCGGTCGGCAACGGGCTGGCTTGGTTGGTCGGAGCATCAATTGCAGCACCGTGACAGTAACCGCGGAAACAGGAAGTCGGAGACTGGACCGCCAGGGCCGGCAAGGTCAACAAGAGGGACGACAGGGCCTGGGACAGCGGCAGCGGCAGCGGCAGCGGCAGCAACAGTGACGAAAAGAAGACCACCCGCATCAACAGCAGTGCCAGCAACATCGGCAAGATTCGCAGAGTCGACTGGGTGCTGCAGTACTGACGGCGAGCGGGCGGGATTGACAGTGTTGACAGCACCGACAGGCCCCACGGCAAGACAGACAGCCGAGACGCCCACAACAACCGAATCGGCAGCCCAAGAAGGTAGAGCTAACATTCAGGGACCGGGGCCTCGTGGTTGGGCTTCTTCATAGTGACATGGGGACCGCCACCTCTTGAGGCAAGAAGGGAGACGCCAGACTTGTGATCTTGCAAGATAGCTTCCGGGCCAGGCTGGCGAGAAAGGGCGCCGCACATGGGCGAGACGACACGATGGACTCGGTCGGAAACCCCAGAGCTAGTCTGCGTGTGTTGTGTTTGTGTATAGGGATGTATGCTGATGCATGAAGGACTTGCGAAGTCGGGACGGGGGAAATGTCCGCCGTGTCGAGTCGCCAGCAGAGCTGGAAGTGTCGACTGGAGTGTTGGGGAGTGTGGGGAGTGTGGAGGTATGGAGAGTGCTGGATCGTCTTCGTGGGCAAGCAGGTGGGGGGATCTTGTCGGTCGAGATGACGTGTGTTTGTGTATGGCCGGGCATGCGAGGTCAAGGTTGGGGACGGGCGTCGATGTTGATTGCATCGGAGCAGCGATTGATCTCGGTTCGAGTATGTCGTGGCCGTGGTCGAGAGATCGGTCGAGAGATCGGTCGAGAGGTCGGTCGAGAGGTCGGTCGAGAGGTCGGTCAAGAGGTCGGTCAAGCAAAGAGGAGTCGGGCGAGTACGAAGTTCGTCTGCAGAAATCAGTAATATGAACCTCTCAACATCAAACGACAAGGGAGCCAACTAAACATAGCAGTTTTGAAGAAGTATGGCGAGCACGCATTGAGGCCTGGTCTCGGTCTTCAGCGAAGGCCAATGTCAAGCCGGTCGAAGACGCTCAGCCTGATCGGATCTGTCAGGTCAACAACAAGAAGGGTCCCAGCGGGAATGCCTCATCAAACGAATGGCTTGACGCAACCATCTCGGCTCAAGGGCACCTCGACGGGAGGACCTCGAACAAAGATGTTCTGAAGCAGGGCCAGAAGGGGACGGGAACAGGTGGTCGCCATGTGCACACGAGGAAACGGGGACACGAGTGAACAAAGATATATATTGAGGTAAAGCTAGCTAAATGTCATGTATGCCCGGAAATGGATGGGCTGACGTATCGAGTATTGACTCTCGCAGGATGGGTATGGCCGGGTGTAGGCGAACAGATGAGCAAGCCCGCAAGGTCGACCGGAGCCGGCAAGTCAAGTGAGGTATCGATACCGTGGGTCGTGTCGTCCGTGTCGTCCGTGTCGTCCGTGTCGTCCGTGTAGTTGGCTCGAGGCATTGAATCTGTGACTTGTCAGCTTCGAGTCGCGTTGTCAAGGGAGATGAGACGGGCGGAGGGCCAGACCGACGGGGGCCCTCCGCCCCACGGGCAAACCATGTCGACCTCTTGGTCGATGATCCTGAGGACCATGTATATTGAAAAAAAGGAGCTGGAAACAGGTCAGTAAATCAAACTCCAAATGTGCCAAATCAAACTCGAAATCAGGGGGAGATCAGGCTGGAAGTCAGGGAGAGGGCAGAATCAAACTCGAAATCAGGGAGAGGGACACCAGACTCGGAGTCAGGGACGGAATCAAACTTGAAATCAAGGAGAGAATCAGACTGGGAGTCAGGGAGAGGGGCAGAATCAGACTCGAAGTCAGGGAGAGGGTAGGGCGAAATGGGGATGATGATGTTGGGATGTGGAGGGAGACGACGGAGATGTTGTGGAGGAACTTGGAACATGAGTCGAAGTCCAAATTTGTTTTGCAGAGTCCAGTCAAAAGGCCAGTTGATGTCCCAGGGTAGCAATTACATCAAGGAGCAGAGCTACCCTGAATCTGTTCCTGGCACATCTCCTGACACGGGCTGTCCCTAGTTCCTTGCATGCGTGCGCGGGGGCGACGCGGGGGCGGGGCAGCATGGGGCGCCCAGCTCCCAGGTCCCCTGCCCAGGTCCGGCCCAAGTCCAGTCCGCCCCCATGCCCGCAATTCAGATGGCCATCTCGATCGACACTTGTATATTCAACTCAATTGAAGATGCAAGCATGCAATAGGACACGGATTCAATTGAAAATATCTAGACCTACACTTGACTGGTTCTGTCGCACTGCATCGTGCTGCCCCGTGGCACGCATTCCCTTGCGATGCGCAATGCGCTGCGTGCATCGTGTTGCGCTGCCAGGTCTGCCCACACTGGTCTGCCTTTGACAATTTGGAAATGGAGTTCAATCTCCCAAGTCCACACAGCCGGTCCGTGCATGTGGCGCGCGGCACAGCCTCCAGGCCAGGCCACTCAATTGAACGTGGCGCACTCGCGTCCGTGCATGTGGCGCGCGGCTCAGCCAAGTTGAGAGTGGCCGCTTGGCTGGTCCAGATTTTGAAAATCGTCCAAGTCAGACGCTTTGAAAATCGACCAAGTCAGACGCTCCCCATCACCAGCGAGGAGCACCCAACCGCACACTCCAGCTTGGCAACTTCATTCTCATGATTGCGAGAATACATGAATTCTTTCCGAGTCGTGAGGAACAATCTTTGCAACTTTTGTAGGAAACAGCTTTCTGTAAGACTCTGATTCGCAGCGCAGAGCGCCTGGGAAAAGGGGCCACCAACGAGATCTGCAAGCTGCATACTTTTCCTGCTGGGAAATATTGTAATTGACAAGTTTCTCGCAGCATAGCAACAGCGCGGCTCCTGACTTCTCTTCTTGAATTGGATCCGGTGCAGACTGGCGGTAGAGGTATGACCAGATCATCGGCTCTGAGTTTGGCCAGCAAAGAATCAGCTGGGCACACATCGCATGGTGCACCTTTTTCGAAATTTCCCTTTGTGTCGTTCGTTCAACTTTCAGACGGCAGAAGCAAGACTCGCTACGGGCAACTATTCCGAACCTCGTTTGCAATTCTCAAAGATGCAAACTATTCAAACCTGTCCACTCGAGCCCCTGACTGTCACAAAGAATCTTCTGATCACATCCATGCTTGGGTGGAGCGAATCTCTTCGGCACTGCTCTGGCAAACTCGCTGACGTGTAAGTAAAGTCCCGAGGAAGAACGGGCAAAAGTAGCCGACGGATTTGGCTTCGATATTTTCTGAAAACGTTTCTCTGCTTTGTCGTCTCCCTGCCTGTCTAGATTTATTTCTGAGTAGGCTCATACGAAAGCGTATGCTGCGATCAATCGAATGGTCTGCAATTCGTTTCAATCCGTGGTCTGCTTCATGCTCTACAACCTCGTTGGCGCTGTCCCAAGCCGAATCTCGTCTTTTCAGATTCGCTCGTAAACAGCTTCATAAGAAAGCGCATGTCTTGGTGAGTCGAATGGTATGGGTTTCGTTGAAACCCGAGCTCTGCATCACATGGTACGACCTCGTCGGCGCTGCTTCCAGTTGTTTTGCAATGACCGATCATGGCTCGACTTTTCAGAATCGCTTGTGAGCAGTACCGTAAGAATGCGTGATTTCTGGGCAGTCGAATGATATAGATATCGTCGAAACCCGAGCTTCACACAACCTCGTCGGCGTTTCCTTCATTGGCTACATGTTGATGACCATTCGGAACTTGCATTTCTAGATTCGCTTGTTGTTGGTACCATGAGAAAGCGCGCTCTTGGAGGAGCAGAACGAGGTAGATAACGTCGTAATCCATAGTCTGCGTGAGTTGCAATGACCTCGTCGGCGCATGTCTGAAAAGCCAGGGTTTGTAACCACACCGGATTTTCCATGTTCTGGGATTCCCTTTTGCATACCGCCATGTGAATGTGCATTTTCAGGGCATTCCAACGATATAGAAATCGTCAGAATCCGTGTTTGAGCTTTTCGCGACGACTTTGTCGGCGCTGGTTTCGACGGTCAGGGGTTCAAACCATCGTGAAATTTGTTTCCTGGGATTCCACTCTGAATACCACCGTTCGGATGAGAATTTTTCGGCCATTCGAGCTATCCAGAAATCACCGCGATCCGTGATGCACCACTTGGAACTATTTTGTCGGGGCAGCTTTCCGTGGCCAAGCGTCATTTTTGATGTTCTGCAATTCCGTTCTGTATACCCTCATGAGGATATGCATTTTTCGCTCATTCGAATGATATAGGATTCATCGCAATCCGTGTGTGCACCTTTGGCAATGACTTTGTCGGCGCTTCGACTTGGGAGCAGCAGAGCCAATGGGCGTTTGCAACTATTTTTGCCTCGTGTCCCAAACTCTTCAAAACCAGGGCCACAAGATTCTCCGGCTTCCAAGACGCCGTTTCATATACATGGCACCGCAAGCTTTCGCGTATGGTGCTGCTTATCTCTGCTAACGTGATTCAGGGGCACATCATGGAGGGCCAATGAGCTTCGGAAACTTGGCTTCTCAGGCCTTCAAAAATGTTGTCATGGGATCAGCCGCTCTCTGATCCGTCAAATGATGCAGCTAAAGTCCCATTACGTTTACATTTACACTTGGTGACCCCTCGGAACATGATCCGGAATATTCGCGTAGACGCAAACTTTTTTACTGTGGACTGGGCTCTGTTTCTCTGTACTGCTGCCTGAATCGTGAAGGATGTATCAAAGGTTTCGTTTGAATCCGCTCACCTGACGTACATTCAGGTAAGAGCTGGTTGATCATGAGATACATACCTGGCACATGTGGCTGACGGTTCCTGTCCAACATGCAAGGGCGTGTCGTTAACCAAGACTGCCTTCTTCGATCCCTGAGGGCCAGTGGGATTCTTCTCCGGCCAGCCGTTCCCTCTCACGCTTGGGTTCAGGGGCATGCCAAAACAGGCACCGGGGCTCGAGGCCTTATCAAAACAGAACGCCGACAAAAGCCATGTTGCTGTAGAGCTGTAAGACCTTCAAACTGAGGACACTTTGGATGTTAATTGAATCTCAGTCGTCATGGGTTACTCTTGCAAAGGTTGAACTGCTTCGAAGATGAACAGGATTCAGTGCACACAAATTCAGATCATCTGAAGCAGTCGATGACATGGCAACGGAACAAGGCTCGCAAGAACATCGGATCCCATGAGCAAGGTGTCCTGCGTGAGGTGCTCCGGGTTGGGTCGCACGAAAGGAGGAGACCGTGGGTGAGGATGTGTGGGTACTGAAGCCGTTTCTCGTCAGGCCAGGGGGCCGATGCCGAGATAAGATTGAGATATACATGAGGGTAGTCGTCAACGAGTTGACACGCCCTTGTGCACGAAACTGCTTGATTTGACCGCCCACAGCTGTGACGAGGTTCGAGCTCAGGTTCACGATTTGGCTGCTTATGAGACGTCATGTTGGAGAGGTCGAGTAAACTCAAATGCACTTTAACAAATGTACGAGACCAGTTTCAAGTTGCATATGATATCGAAGACGATTTCTGATTTCTGTCTAGATGCTAGTTATCAGAGCTAGGGTTTTTAGTTTTGGTCGCCCCTGACCCCTGACCCCTGACCCCTGACCATGAGATGTCAGATTGTCCACATTTAGGACAAGTGGCACGGATGAAGAACGAACAACCATGGCTGAGGACATCTGGCGAAGTCTCGCAAGTTGTAAGGGTACAGTTCGCCCATGCTCATGCACCGACAACAGGATTATGAGCGGATACGAAACACGCGACTTTTGTTTTTTGATTGGGGGATCTGGTGGACACTCACAGTGGGACTGGATGCATGGCGCGGCGCCATTGGCGGCAATCACCGTGCGCCGTAGATGATGGTGACCCTGGCAACGCAGGGGTCTCATCTTGGATCTGGGTTATGTAGAATCAACCGATGTACATCGAATCCAAATGATGAAGGGAGAATACCCAGTTGCATGAGCAGCTGCCCATCTGATTTGGTTGTTATGCAACGGTCTCCTGGAGAAACAGTGACCGAGAACGCCGCCATCGAACTTTGTCAAAATCTCGGGCCGAGCAAACCAGACGCCGCCATGAAACCCGCAAGGACTCTCAAAGCGAAACTAAACTTTGGGTATGCTCAAGAGGGCCCAGGAGGATCGGGAAGGGGCATGGTGGCGAGTCGGATCAGGAATGGAGACCGTGAATATGAGCGCCCGAACCCCTTTCCCCACGAATCGAAAAAGTCACCCCAGCGTCAAATCGAGCCCAAAACATGGAAGATACATGCAAAGGATAAGAATTTTGAGACGGTTCGATTGCGTCCATTTTCATGTCCAAGTTCCGGTGGGAAGGTGCTTTTCCGATCGAGTGACGACACTAGTTGATCGACACTCCTTCGCCATTTGATACATGGGAGCTTTAGAAAACTCAAAATAACCTCAAAAGAACCTTCTTGTCAAGAGCAACGTCCGACGACTTCAAAAATCCCAGTTGAGTCAGGTTTCGTAGAGTTGGACTTCTGGATAGTGGAGGGGACTTTCGCCGTACACATAACCACCCCGGACCAGTCGATGTGGCATGAACAAATATTTGCTCTGGCGACTCGTAGTTCATGTTTCAGGCTTCCCTGGACGCATTGAGAGCCCGGATCACGAGCTCGAGCATACCGCGACACCTCGGTGGTGGCGATATCAACAATAACGAGGGAGACTTCGAACCGATTTGCATTAAATGCCATGTCGACAAGGTGGAGTTTGCGGCTGTGCTATCGAACAAACCAAGTCATCAACACCTCCATTTGGGAGAGGCCCCCGTTTTGTGAGCTCTTGGCTCCTCTCTTGGAGAATGTCGAGGGCACTGTTCTCGGAGGACGATGCAGAAGCACAATACAGAACATGATACGATGTATCGACACGCCCTCCACATTTTGCTGATATGATGACGTTATACCTCAGATTTTTGAATCTGATTCGAGCTTTCGTTCTTCATGTGTGCCCATGCCCCTACCCTGCTGTCTTCCTCGTTTTCCCGAAAGATAGCTGCGAGTATCGTCGTATACACATATGCGGCAGAGACAAGGCAGCTCAACCTAACGCACTGCATGAATCTGAAGTCAGTTGATGACATGGCCTATCTTGACTCTTCCCTCCGGCTATCTATCGCTAACTTCAGACTGTCGATGATGATGCACGCAGGCGCTCTGTGTGCTAAACCTTGGTCAGAACTTCAAATCACATCCTCGGACTGACCGACGCGAATCCCAGCATGCAGTCCATGTGCAAGTCTGGTCTGATGTTGCCAGATCTGATTTGGTGGAGGATGAAACCCTGATTTGAAAACAACGTCTGTTTTATGAATAGCTCAACAACACCATCCACTGAGTCACACGAGTCACACGATGACAAATATCGTTCTTGGCTCCTTGGTGAGTTTGCTGCCGAACCGTTGATGAAATTTGAGATGAGCTTCAGCATCACCTACCACGGATATGGGAAGGCTTCATGATCAGGGGTATGCATCACATCGAATCTCGCACGAGATCTGATATCTCGTGGAAAACTAATGCAATATGTCGCAGGTGTCGCTTTGCATATATTCCGATGGGTGGCACCCTTTCTGGCCGTGTTGGTCGTCGTTGCCGTCGTTGCCGTCGTTGCCGTCGCCGTGAACACGATCATTCCGTTCATGACTACCAGCTCAGAGCCATGCAAGGGGTTTGCTGATTAGTGATGCATCCGGTCTGTACACCAAGTTCGGGAGAGAACTTGTCACGTATCTTGCTGAACCATTCTGGGTGATTCAGTATTCTGGGCTAGCCTGCTTGAACCGATAAGTTCAAAGAGACGTATCTCGCCGCAGTCGTTGCCTCAGAGTACCTGTTATCGGGGAGGAACTGCTCGCCAAGGTAATCCGAACCCACCAAGGCTGCCCAACCGCGTGTCGACCGATCACACGTCCATATTTAACGTACATGTGCAGCTCCCAGGGAAGGGAATTCTAGACATGCTTCTGAAGCATGAGCCTTTCCTCCAGTGGTACCGTAAGCTCACAAACAGTATGCATATGTAAGGAAGAACTAACGACAAAAAGGTTCATTCATCATCCCATCGGATCATCACTATACTTCTAAATGATCTCCAATATCGCGCACGAAGACCTCTCTGTGGCCAAGTTGAATTGAATCAAGCCCACTGGTGTCTCTGTGCAGCCAACGGGGATCGACTTGACTTACCCCTATTCCCAAACCCTTCGATCTCGCACTTTCTGGACATGGCATGCATGTCTCGACGAAACGGTGAGGCTGAAGAGGAAATAAGAGACATTAAGACTGTTTTGCGCGCGATATCGGATGCCCTGGAGCCCCAAATGGCGAACACAATTTTGGTCCTGAGGTGGCAGTCTAACATTTGCCTACCATCAGAGGTCTCGCCGCTCACATTCATTCAATATGGAAAACGGTCTTGTCCATTTCATGTTTCTTCGTCACATCGGAGTCAAATGGTTGGTCCTCTCCCGCAAAGAACTCCTCGCCAAGAAATCAACCACTTACTTCCATTCTTCAGACGGCTCTTGATCGCTGTCAGTCCACACCTTGGGTATGGGAAACGGTCGTATCCAAATCAAATGTTCTCATCATATCGAATCAAAGTGGTCGGTTCTCTTAAGAAAGTCCCCGCATCATTCTGCTCTTCGGACAGCCCTTGGCTTGCTTCCAGCCCAGACACACGTCGAGAAAATCAAATATCCGGCAATGTGCATATGTTCTTTCTTTCTTTCCTTTCGGCACTCGTTCATTCTCCTTTTCATTTACTTCCCAACCCTGTCGAGAGACTGTACATTTCAGTCAGGTGTCCACAACTAGTCGCATGAAATGTTGCTGTGAAAAGGGGCAGCGACGACAACCGCCTCGGATGAGAACAACTTGACTAAAGCGTTGTTGGTACTGGCGGTTTCTCTCAGTTCAACCCCTGGGTTTCGTTATCGTTTTGCAGTTTCAACACATCTGTAAAGCATCTTACTCGAGCCGAACCGGAACATGGTCCTTGCTTGTTTGATCATGCATCCGAGATGCATTGAACGAGCATGCTACCTCTGCAACCCACATGTGACCCAGCCCTTGACAACCTACAGCGGTTCGGAGTTGGTTCGTTTCTCCAAACTCGTGTAGCGTACAATTATCATCGATCCAAGATCTCAGTTGGAATTCAGATGTTGCTCTCTCAAGAGAAACTAAACTTATTTTGACATTGGCCTCTCGTCTCTTCTCCGCAGAATGGCAATGGCCATGGCCCCGGCCGCACACTATCTCCCGGTGCTGCTGTCGATATTTCAACGTTAATCTTCGTCACCTTCTTCACACCGATTCTGCCCCTGAATCGATGTCAACTCTTTCTGAAATCACCTGGCCCCATATGCGGAGTAAGGATCACCTCGAGAAGCGAAAAGCGAAGCAAATAAAGAGCAGGTGTAACATGGAACGAGTGAAGATCACAGGAAAGAGCACACTAAGGAGTCTGAAAGTCATCATGATATCAAGTGACTGCAAAACAAACCCGGTCCTCGGCTGCTCTGTATGATCAGCCTCTTGATTGGATGAGTCACCGTAACCGGCACGGGCAGATGGGGTGGTACGAACCCAACCCAGGGACAGCCTCCGTTCAAAGTCAGCCTCCGTCACGGCTGTGCAGTGCTTGTTGCCAAGGCGGTCAGGGCCCAAAAAAGGGTTCTCGCGCTCTTAAACGAGAAGGTGGAGTGAACGCAAGCTCATCGAAGATGCTTGAGAGCAGTGTTTATCCTGCGGAAGCTCTGCAGATGAAGTGCTTGTTGGTGAAGTCGTCTTGGTTCGCCTTGCCGCGCCTCTGATCTATCTCAGAGTCACACTGAAGCTCACTTAGTTGGACAAGGTCTGACGAGAGAGATTTTATTGATTGTGAGCAGCCGTTTGACTCAGCAATGCGCCCCGGAGTGAAGCGCCGTATGAGAACACCAAGATTATCAACCAATCCAAATTCGTCAATTCTGATTCTATCAATTTATCGAAAGCTGTCGGACGTAGCTCTTGAAGCCGCGGTTCTTTTGATGTTCATTTGAGCTTCCCCAGATGCAGGTGGACGGAATGGTGAGCGAGTGTCGAAAGGGCTGGAAAAGCTCAGGTCCTCATTTTCATGTACATTGTCGGCTCAGATCGAAAATCGAGCTGCTCTGGACTCTGAGCAACTTCAAATAAGCTGAAACTCTATTTTTAGCTCTATTTGCACTACACGGCTCGTTGTCATTTGAGCTTCCGTGGCAACCCCTGACTGCGTCTGCTCGCGACGTCCCAGACAAAACCCTAAGCCGCTTTCAGTCATGCTGTGCATGCGACAGAAGGTCATCTCTCGGTCCTTGTATCGATCCCGGCCATATTCGCTTGATGGCAAAGTTCAAGGACCTAGGTTGGTTGCCAACTTACCTGTGGCCACCAATCATCACCCGTGCCATGCTACTCTTTTTGTCATATTTGATCGAGCCTCTGGCATCTTGCTGAAGATGAACAGCCATCCAGATCAGCACAGGCCAACCGGAGACTACCGGAACTCTCCCATCAAGGCAAAACAAACCCATGACAAACCCTCATCATGATGCCGTCTGCCATGGCGACACTCACCGAGCAATCTAGGCGAGCATATGCGCACTGGAGCGGATTGGGGTTCCTTGATCAGAGCTCACCTATCGTCAGATGTTGCTGTTTCCAGTCTGGCCACACTTTTCCTGTTGCCCCTGAATTTGGCTTCCTGTCAGACCTGGCGGGTGTCGGTCGCTGTCCTGTGTCCTGTCGTTTCAGCCAGGGTCCGGCAATCACCGTACGCATGTTGATGCCCGAAAAAGTGGCCTTCGGGAATAATGTCGTTCTCTGACCGAGCGATGCCATTTATTTGTTCGCATTCCGACGCCAAACGTGTGATGTGTCCTTTGGATAGAAATTCGTCTGCCTCGAGCCAGCTTCAGGGCATTTCATTTAGAGTCTGCGTTTGAGGACGAAATTCAGCTCGAGCTCTATTTGATCATCGGTTTGGTGTTTGGAATGCCGTCTCGAATATCTTTCCAGCGACGTTGAGGTTCTGCGTCAGCTAGATAATAAAAAAAGGAGAAAACTGGAATAAACTTGAACACTCTTGATGACATCAACAGAAGCAGGAAAATCCTGACAAAGTGGCACTAGGTCAATCGAGCCGAGGCTCAATAAGACATGCGGAACGACGCTTGATGTGATGTCTTGATTACCTCAGAAAGGATACGTTTGTAACCATTCTTCTTAATCTTCGTACTTTTGTTCGACTTTCTCCTTGGCCTACAATCTATTTTGATGCAGCGCACCTCTGCTGAAACCTCTCAGTGAGACGATGCTGGCGCCTTCAAGCATGGCTCCGTGATCATCAGCCTTTGGCCAGAGTCGACTAGGAAGACAAGATCGTACCCAGCTTGCCTCAGATCTCGAATTGCGGTTGGCTTGGCGTGGCTCGTGCGAACTTACCAACTGCACCAGTGGCAGTTCGAGTCAACAATCTGGCCCCTGAGCGGTCACCAAACCGACACCCTCAACATCGGCAGATGAAATCTTCTTGAATCTGGCTTGATTACAACTCAAAGATGACTCGGAGGTAGTGTTTTTAAAGAGATTTCTCGTGATGCTAGTTTCAACTTGTTCGAAAAAGATATCACTAGATGGAAGCCGAGTGTCGGGCGTGAAGAGGGCGTCAGCCTCAACCCTTCTTGCTCACTCGCTTCGATTGGCGTCACCACACAGCCGGGTCGATAAGAGGATTATCAATCTAGAATCTCCTCAAAATTCTGATGCCCGGAATATGTTTTGTATGGATCTCGGTAGATTTGCTGCGTTGGTGAAAATTTGTAAACCATACAACCTCGACCTGGAGCCTCCCCACAACCAACGTCAATTGCTGGCTCGGATGTCGAAAGTCAAAACGATTTTCAATTCCTGGCCGCACAAGCCACACGAACCACACCAGCTGTGTGCAAGCCCCACCCAAGCCCCACCCAAGCCTCATGCAAGCCACAAATCGGCTGGCTTCATACTCAATGACTGGGCTTCCAAGGTACCACCCAGCCAACCTCCAGTCAATTAAGAGAAGAGCAATGTTGCATTGTGTACCTGCTTTCAGCCTACGTCGTTCAGCATCTTGCCAATCCAAGTCCAATTAGCTACACCAATCAATCGAGGCTGATCATCGAGCGCATCATCGAGCGCACCACCGAGCGCACCACCGAGACAGAGACAACACAACCAACGAAGTTAACCTCCACGCTGATCTTGACAGCTCGGCCCACTTCAATCGACCCTGACCCATATCAATCCTGGCGATCCAGGAAACCCCACAACCCCGGGAATCTCGAGCGACTCGAGCAACGCAGTCTGTCAATCGAGTGAAGGCAGCGGATCCCTGTGGGTCATCATCGTACAGTAACATCACATGGCCGCCGTCATCGAGTAGGCGCAGACAGCCTGACGCCGACAACTCCTGACGCAGGGAGTTGTTTGACCCGACGATTCGCTTTGAACCGAATCAAATCCCCGCGATACCCATAACATTCATCCCAAATGCAGTCAGCAATGACGCAACGTGTGTCCCACCGTTTTCGCCGGGCTCTACATGAGCACACAGTCGAGAGAAAGGGAGCAAGAATGGAGCAAGAACCGGAGCAGTGGCGTCAGCCTTGAGATTTCATTCGCGTCGTCCAGGGGTCTGGACTTGTCGTCTTGTCGTCTTGATTCTCGCTTGGTGTACATATCGTCTAGAATCCAAGACTTGACCTGCCTCGGCGTGATTAGGATCAATCACAACGCCCGCCTAGGCTCCCCTCCTCTTCGACCGGCTTCCATCGTCTCAGCAAGCTTGACAGAAGTTCCCCGTTCACTCCAAACCACGCCGTGGCTCCGAGACAGTCCAAGCGTCTCGGCAACTTGAACGTGCGTGCGTCTTCCAGCAACACCACGACCGCGTCAGTGACTACTCGGGTGACTGAGAGCACCCCCACCGACAACTGTTGCCCAGCGTGACCTCTGCAGGAAACGGTGCCCATCCAAACCGAGCAGTTCGTCGGTCACCAACAGCCGTGATGCACCAGCAAACACCTGTTTTTGCCGACTGCACCGAGGGTGGGTTCATGCCGCCCCCTCTGCTCGTGCTGGCTACGATATGGTTACTGGTCCCAGCGGGACGCCGTCACATCCTGCTTTTGCTGGCTGCACCGCGGACTTCGTACCGCCCCAAGTTGCTGGCCCCAGTGGAGCGTCGTCGGCCACCAACAGTCGCAACGCACCAGCAAACGCTCCTATCTTGGCTGGCTGTACCGTGGGGGCTTCGTACCGCTCCATCTGTCTATACAAAAACGGTGCCCACCCCAATCGAGCAGATCGTCGGCCACTAAGGATCGCGATGCACCACGAGCAGACGCTCCTGCTTTTGCTGGCTGTACCACGAGCTTCGTACCGCCCCAGCTGCAGACTGGCCGTGCTGGTCACGATAAGGGTGCTAGCCTTAGTGGAAAGCCGTCGGTCACATCCAGCGACTCTCAAGCAGACATCAAGCAATGTGCCCAGCAAGGCCGAGGCGGTCGTGGAGGAGCTACACACTTTCAAGTGCATATGCGGCTTTGTTCGCGATGACGGGAACACGATGTATTGTACTCTCCTTTCGATAGACACTAAACCGCCTTAACTAGGTTTCCTAGAAACAATTTCAAGTTTCAAATGTACACTCTTTTGTTTGAGAGCTATGTTGTTTTCCTTGGCAATGGTACCGGCTAATCTTCTCGCCGGAACTCAGAACTCATGCGGCATGCCGTCCAGTTCCGTCAGCAGCTTCGCGCCACACTTCAAGGAAGTGAACATGCAGCTTACAAACTCCACCGCAACAGACAGAATGACGCCCGTATACAGATGGAGACGCGGACGGTGTGCATCCAGGTCGCTAGCATAGCGTAGGGAGCCAAGTCGATAATGCAAAGTGCGATGGCAAAATTTCCAAGGTCGTCGTCATCAGTGTTCTTAAGATCAAAGGTGGTTGGGACACTGAACCCGTTTTGCTTAGTCTCCGCGGCGTTGATACACGAGTTGCACGACGGTACAGTTTCTCGTGCATGCAGTTGGCTTAGTTGCGATGGACCCCCGCCAGCCACGACAAGATGCACATCTCCATGCACATCCCGTACAGGTTCAGGGCATAGACCAGACTTGGCGCGTCGAATTTGGCCTCACACACTTCAGGCCTTCAGGCGGGAGTCAGGATCAGGAGTCGACAGTTGGAATTCAGGGGTCAGGGGTCAGGGGTCAGGGGTCCGGGGTCCACGACTTTCGACACGGGCACCGAGCATAGCAGTTGGTATTTGCGATCCGGCGTGTCGTGAGTACCGACAATCAGAGTGTTTAGCTGTCAAGATGCTCGTCCAAATACGTATACCGGCGTCCTCTCCAGGTCTCCCCATACTGGCCGCTGCCTTGCCCCTTTTCCAGGAGCTCGCACCCGACCTTGACGCACTACAGCAGGGTGAATGTCCAAGCGATTGCTGCGCTCACGCTGTGATGGCGAGGATGCTACACAGGATAAAGGGGGGTGACAGTCGTTCCTGAAAAGCAATTTGCCATCCGGAATGAGTGTCGGCTCACAAAGTCGATAGTTACCTCAACAAGGCTGTCATCAGAACGGTCGACAGTAAATTCAAACCCTAACCCAAGATTTCCGCTCGCGCAGAGCCATGATCGAGATGAACTCCATGTAAACGTGACAGCAAAGAAAGTGGCTGCATACTCGGTGATCCTTTCATAGACCATCATATCGGCAACGCACGATTTTTCATCGTGACACATGTAACCACTGATACCACCTTGTGTACATCTCGATCCTGTCAGTAGCCGGGAGTCGTCTTACAAAAGGCATCTGGGGTACGGCGTCGATCGCGACTCGGAGGATATGGTATTTGCTTTTTCGCCGTCGCGCTTCCATCTACGCATTCCACACGCCAGGGGAGACTCTCACAAAAAGAGTGAAGATTCCAGATCGAAGACTTCGGATCCGCACGGCATGTATCGACCGATCGGGGTGGCATGCATCTGGCCATGCACTCGCTGATCAAAACGAAAACATGATCCGAAGAGTTTTGGGGTAGGAGACGTGACTCGGCCGTGGATGTGAAGCCACCCCTGTCCGGCGCATGTACTGCAACGAGAGTAAAAGGAACAGGCCTGCTCACCCTCGACAGGGCAGCACCCGAAAGCGGAAACCAGTTTATTTGAGCATCGCTGGACAATGGAATGGCGACCAAAAGGGGACCGACGACAACAGCATTTTGTTCACTGAGGTGGCCCCTGGCTGATGTGTTATTCTCAAAGCGGTAGATTGTCCGGGTGAATGCCCACCGACGAGATAGTCCTTACCTCACAGCTGGTTTGCTTTCAGCCGCACAGACTTGACGCGGGGGAGACGATTTACTTGTCTGTAGAGAATATCCTTCCGTGCAAGGTCAGTTCAGCACGGCCCGAGAAACGAAAGGAAGCATACGAGCACACGGGAACATATGGTTGTCTGTTCTGAACTTGATAACATGAAAGATGCGGCTTTCGTATTGCATGGAAATTGTTTAAGAGTAGTGAATGGCGTGCCTGCTGGGCCTACAAACCATCATGAACTTACTCGTCCGGTACTGTAGCTCCTCGGTGTAAGCAAACACAGTGAGCGCTGCTTTGAGGAAGTCCAGCACCTTATACGGAGCTTTCACAGAATCGAGGAGAACAGACCAGGATGACAGAAGGCTATTTGTATTTGTCACACTAGTCCACTTTATGCTGTGTCCCTGGCCCCGGCAACAGTGAGGAACGGGAAGAGGTCACCAGGCATGCAAGAAGAGGCGCAAGAGACAGGGCCATGAACGACTGCGTCAAGGGCCGCGACGTCGACGGCACGTACATGACTACCCGCCCCAGCCTGGCTCCCAAGCAGAGGGAAGATGCCATCGAGGTACCCTACCGGTGAACCATGGACTGATCGTGCCATATCGCCACCAGGGAAGCTGAGTCATCCCGACCCGCCTCCTGACCAACTTCCTGGCCAATGTCGTGCCTACTTTGACTACTAACCTCTTCTCTTGCGAGATCTTTGACATCGAGGCTTGGTCTGGTCGGGTTTCTTCTCTTTTCCCGGGCTCAGGGACTGTCAGCGGTTTTCTGAGTTATCGTGAAAAATGTCAGGTACCGAACCGTGGCCGAGAACTTGACCAGCACCGCTTGCCATTGTTGCAGCTTGTGATGCCGATATGAACGCCTCATGGGACCCGAACGGGACGTCATCGCAGAAGAAGACCAACATCGAGGGGCACGCGAGTGATGTACACGGTGTGAGGCAGCGGCAGGAGCAGCGGCAACGATGACCATACTTCTGGTGGTGCTGGCGGTGCTGGTCGTCCTGTCATATATGAAAAGGATTTGACCCAGCGCCTCATCATCCTGCCTAGCTAAGAAGCCTCCCCGATTGCAGCAATGAGATATGTCAACGACAAAGGCCCCAGAGGCTGCTGTTGGCAAAATAACCTCGACGAAGGACTGTCGAGTGATGTACCACTCTCGGATAAGTGTAACGAAGACCAGGATGACGAAGACGAGGATATATACCAGTGAAGCGAGCGCGCGTGAAGGGCGCCAAATGTCCCAAGCTATCCAAATCGAGCGTCGATGATTTAAGAACGCAGGCGTCGCCGAATCATCGGTTCTGGAAGACTTCGATCGGTGTAAATACTGGAGCATAGCGCCATTCCGATGCGGCCAGGGAGGCCAAGGAGAACTCCAGGGGAGGTTCATTGGGCATATGGAACCAATGATGCATCTTAAGAACCTCGACTAAGACGAGAAAAAATTGCTCTGGTTGGGGTATCCGCAGTTGAGACCGTCTCGAAGTAGCAAGAGTTGTGGTCTTGTTCTTCGCGTACATGGTACCTCTCTAGGGGCCATGCCCAGTCCCGAACAGAGATTTGGGTACTTGCGCGAGTCCTGCATCGGTTCGTCATCTGGTGCCGTTGCGCTCGAGGCAAGGCATACGCAAATCGCAGATGACATGGCGCCGACATCGACCGAGTCTCGGCCCCGGTCCAGGCTCAGGCTCATGTCTTGACTGATGTTCCGCAGCTTTGGCTGTCTTTGTTCCACTTCCACGATGAACCCGACCTCGGCGAGGAAGTTCTTTTATTTGCGAGCGCCCTCGGCGCCGGGTCTTTGTTGAGGCGTCTCTGTTTGCCAGCTGCTTAACGCTGAGGCTACAAGATCCGACGTTCATGGAGGTAGTCACAGACGCTTTGCGACCAGCGCCTGGCGGGTTCTCTGCGTGTCGTCCTTTGCATATCACGAAGCTGGTCACACTTGGTAGGGACACGCCAAAGATCGCCCGCCCGCCATTTGCTCGAGGTGAAGAAGTCGACTGGCAGAGGCATGTTGCCGAGCATCTGGCACGCGAGGTCGGCTGCCTGGCCGTGCGACTCTTCCAAATGATGTCCACAATGCAATGGCGAAGTACACGAAGCATCTGCTTCACGAAGCATCTTGAACATGCGATGTCCGACTTTGTCTTTTGGGATCAGCTCGGTAACGCCAGTCCGTCTTGTTGCGTCTGAACTGGAGAAGAGAACGACTCCAGAGAGATGCATACAACCGCAACGAGAGTTCCTACTTGGTCGCCTTGCCACAGGCGCAGTTAATTTACATCTGCGGGACCCAGATCTTCAACAAGCGAGGTTAGGAAGAGTGAAGCACACAATCCACTGAGAGCACTTCTCTGAGAATTGCCTCGCGAGCCGCCCACCCGCCTGGTGGCCAGGCGACAGGTCGACTCCAACTCCGTGGCGGTTTGGGAGATCCCAAAGAACATCTGAAAGGGGCAGCTCAACGCTAGTCCGACGACCCGCTGTTTTCAGGGACATCCCGCCAATTCCAGATGACCAGTCTCCATTTCAGGGAGGATGCGTTAACAGCACGCCCGGCTCCCTGCGCAGAAGACCAAACCCCACTGAAAAGAAGACCTGCCCCCCTGAATCCTCTGGGCCAATGCACCCAACCACACGAACAGCACTACATTTTGGCTCGGGTACCTGCGGTAGTGCAGCGTAACCTAGGCTAAGACCAGACGAATGCGTCCTAGAGACGTTTTTGGCTGCGGCTCTGGGCGAATAACGTGTGAGCGATCACATCTTTGATTGTCAGTCGTTCGTTGGGCACACAACTAGATCTCGGCTACCTCAACTGCATCACGAATCTTCATTCCGCCACCAGATGTCCAATGGTAGCATATATTATTCGAGGTGCGGTCGACTCATCATTCTCTGTACTCAGCATACTATCCTGGCGCTCTTTATCCTCAGTCTGGTCCATCTCTGGGCTTCTGTCGGCGACGATGTTCTGGAGAGCTTCCGACCCGCTTCTGCCGGCGGGCTTTTGCCGACGAGCTTCTGCCGACGAGCTTTCGACGAACTTCCGACGACCAGTTTCTGATGAGCTTCCGACGACCTCCGGACGAGCGCCTTCCCACGCCATGAACAAGCCCGAGAAGCGAAGGAGATCAATAACCGAACCTATCCAACGATATCGCATGCATTTGGCGTGGTACCGTTTTCTTTCTCGTGCGACATGGCAACATTTGAAGAAGAAACTAGCGATCTTGAAGAGAATGGACAATATGCGCACTTACGAGAAAGGAGCTCGATACCGTGCCTAGCTGCATGTCTCGTCGCCGATAGCCTCGACCTCTGTAATGCGCTATGGAAGCCTGCTACCAACTCGATGTCCGAGGCGCAGCTCTCATTGATGGCACGACCGCGAGACCGCGAGACCGCAAGGCCGCGAGACTATCGACCAACGAATCCACGAGACCACGAGCGATTCAAGGTCCAAAAGTCCCAAGACTTCCCACAAGATCCACGATTTCCGCGTGCGTGTCCACAAGTCCGCGATTTCAGCCTGAACACCCCTTTTCCGACGCATGTCTTGCAATTGCTGCGTCCCGTTCGTGCCCTAGTTCCGAAAGCGCGACGGTAATGTAAGAAAGGATCAGCTCAGAGGGTACTTTTGTTTGCCTGAGACATCGATACGGTCTGCACCGTAGATCTTCCTCGCCCTTTCGCCACCTTTCGTGTTGCTCTCTCAACTTTAAAAAAAGACTTTCTCACCTTCTCCTGTACAATCGTCGCAATACATTATAAGCATTGTCCTCATGGCCGTCAACTTTGATCCAGGTTTCGACAAAGAGTCGACCTCGGCACATCTCACCGACCTCCGGCCTCCAGAGTCCCGTCGGCCCAGCCCGCGCCCAAGAATTCGTCGACACCATCAACTCCCTCCCGTCTACCGTCGACGACCGTGCCACCCTCGCGTGGGCCGACGATACCATCCTTCAGGCCGCCTCCCGTCCCGCTCGCAACATGACCAGGGACTTTTTTGGCTGGGACAACATGGACGGCCGCAAAGCCGATCTCGCCACCGAGCTCAAGGGGCCTCAAATCGACTCCAACAAAGAGCGGCGCTACAAGCTGCGGCAGCGGAACAAGGAGCTGGGGGAACTCGCCGAGGGCTTGAAGAAGTAGGGTGAGTGGAGTATGCGTAGACGCAGCGGTGGAAGCAGAAGCAGTGAGTGTAGGGCAGGCGTCATGACAAAGGCCTGGCTCCAGCATGCGACCAAGGTCGCAGCCGTGATATTCTTTGCGCCCGCCGCTTCGCGGGCTCGACCAGGGGTAGGGGAACGGTACGGAGAGGGTGCTTTTTCAATATTGTCGTATTCGCTGCGAATGCGAGAGTGGCAGTGATACGAGGGTGGTGTTTGTTTGTTTGCAGCCGTTGCTGAAGCAGTCGTTGCTGCTGCGGTTGTTGCTGGGCTTGGCGTCTTGTTCTGCGTGGTGACAAGATACCGCGCTCACGGCCCTGTGTTTTTCTTTTGTGACTTGTTCCAGCCTTGTGAGTGGCTATCGCCACTTTGTTGGTGTCTGTCGAGGTTTCATGTACATTGTTTCTGTCACTTTAGTGTGTTTGCTTGTGTTGAATAGACTCTCCCCTCACCCTTTTTTGATTACAGGAAGTCAGTTTTGTTCCAATGTCGTCTCTGTATGTTGGCAGGTGATGTATGCTGGCGCTGTGGGTTCTCTAACGTTCTTCTCGCAGGCTCTTTTCTTGCTGATCGTGTTGTTATATAGTGACCAGGCGGGCTCCAACATCTCCGACTCCAACATTTCCGGCTTCAATGTTTTGGCTTCGATGTCCTGGGGTGGACTCTGCCTTGAGAATTCGTCTTCAGGAATTCAACGCGGTGATCAGTCGGACACTTGATCCATTAACCGATGATTACAGCTTGGCTACCTGTCGCGCTGCTTTAAGCAACGCACGTCATCACCAGGGGCAGGCATCCGCAGAATCAACATTGCATTCCACAAGCATTTCGCCACTCAATCTTTCAGAAAAGGCTTCTACGAGGGAGAATCTGCCCTGGTCAGATGCCTCGTGTCCTCGCTGGGTTCGTGGTCTTGCTTCATCCAAGGTACGCAATCCCCAGGGGAGGCATCCGGAACACCAACACTGCATCCCAAGCAGCATTTCATAGCTAACCATGTCAGAAAATGCACTGAGCAGTGTTCAGCCTGATCAGATGCCTCGTGTGGTCGTTGGTCACGTCTTATTGCTGGGACGTCAGCGTCAGAGGCATCCTTGACATCCCAGATGAAGCCGAGATGCGCCCCGATCATGTCAAATGCCCTCTGATCAGGCTGAACACAGCTCAGGGAGGCTCTACCTAGTTTGATTAGGCAGAATACTGTCTGATCATGCAGGATTCTCGCGCGGAGAGATTGCATGTGCTTTGCTCGGGCAGTGCTTCGCGTCTCATGAGGGATTCGTAAGACATCTTATCAGGCGCTGCAGCATCTTCTTGGACCGATCATGCCGTGATAAGGTATTTCGGACCGTGATCAGCTGTGTTCCATGTCGCTGCGGGAGTCGATTTGCATCTGGAGACCTGATCTGGAAGCCCGACCCTGAGATTGATGACGATGCACCAGAATGATGACGATGCACCATAATGATGACGACGCACCAAGCGGCAATGCGACATCTGAAATGAGCTTCAGTAAAGGGCAGATGGCTTGGATGCAAATCACGATGGGCGGCGGCGCATCAATTCGAATAGTTGGTATCGTGATGTGATGAAGCAGTGCACTTTTGGTGGGTGGCTCAGGGGTTCAGGGGCAACAAGAGCGTGACACTGAAAGTGGTCAATTGTCGCTCGAATTGGTCACTTCACTGAAATTGGTCGTTTCACTCAAATTGGTCAATTTCTCGAACTGGTCAACTGGAATTTGGTGGACTGTGGACCTTAGGCCTTTTGAAAAACCTTCAGCGGCCCTCCCCACTAACTTTTAGCGCATCTAGCGGCTTTCTGGAAAACTACAGTGGCCTCCACAGGTGCCTTTCGAGCTCTCCATCCGCCCTCCAACGAGCGTCGGGCGTGCGCGTAGGCGTAACTCGTGTGAGCCAGAAATCCGATGCTGATGTAAATTTAGCTCATAGTGGTGCTGGTGAATGGCATCATCTCTCGCCCGACGGAAGCGCCAGATCCAGGTTTCTGAAGTGCAAGCTAGGTGCCGCAGATATTGACGAGCGAGAGGTCCGCCAGCGGGGGTGGATGATGTCAGTGGGCTAACTGAAGCGCTGAGTGTGGCAGAATGCTTGGTTGTGCAAGAGGAAGTCGATCAAGTCGTCGCGGTTTGGCAGCAACTCGGTGAGCTGCCAATGGCTGTGGTCGATGGCGATCAAGAGACCTGGCTTGTCGATGTGCGTGCGGGAGAGCAAATGTCTCGCGCAGTCGGTGATCATCGCGCACTTCAAGGAGTTGGTGGTGTTGTGCTGCTTCTGGCTAAGCTCGAGCTGCTGATGGTGCCGCTATCTTCTTGTACCTCGGCCTACCCAGCCTTCGCCTTCAAGTAGGCCTTCTCGTCCGGGCCACGGATTCTTGCTTCTCTGCATCTGCCCTCCTGCGTCGCTGCTTCGCTGCGTCTCTGCTTCTCCAGCTATCAGCTTCTCCGCTCGACTGCCACTTCTTGGCCTGATTGCGCGCTTCAGTTCTTTGGTGGGTGATCGGCTCCGCTGCAGTCTTCCGCAGCCTTCTGCAGTCTTGACGTTGGAAGCTAATCCGAGGTCACCAGGACTAGGTGTACATGTGCATAACAAGTACAGATCTGCGCTTCCAGTCGATCAGGCCGACTCCGTATGATGTCCAGCAGCCGTCGTCTGATGGATGCACAGCTCTGTCGTGGTCGATGCGCGCCAGGGTTCTGCGAGGGCTGTTCAAGGGCTGTGCGAGGGCTCTGCCATGGTTCCGCGAGGATGCCGCGAGGGTATCCGGGGGTATCGCGAGGGCGCTGCGTCACGGGCAAGTCGCATCTGATCAACGGATAACGGGGGCCTTTTGGCCTTGTGCTCAAGCCTCGGGGCTCACGGCCAGGTCGCGCATCATGGGAGCGTATACCACTACCGAAGTGCACTCTCCAAGAACTGCACAACTGTCCGACCGCATTGATGGTGCTCCGTGGGACGAATTGCACTCTCCGATGGCCTGCACCACGTTTGCCCGATCGCGTTGATGACGGCTGATGCCCACGCTCCTCTTCCGACTTGTGTCCATTCGTTCCTTGTCACGATGACTCCGTTCACGATTCCGTTCGTGCCGAACATTGGATCGACCGCGGTGGGGATCTTGATCGACCGCGGTGGGGATCTTGATCGCCACAGCAGGTGCATCATCGTGGGCGCTGTTGGATGGGGGAGCGTTTGTAGAGGATATCGGTGTTTCTTCTTGAACCTCGACAAAGGTCATGGCTCCTCCGAACTCGCAACCACCTCCGAATTCGCAATCACCTCCCGTCAAGTGTTCCCGTTCACAACCACAACGCCGAGCACGAGTTGCACAACGGGAGCCCATGTGGCTTCATGACAGCATCCCAGAACCAGCCCCTGACTCCATCAGCTGCGTGGCTCTCAAAAAGCACCGCTCTGGGTTCCATAAATGCCCTGCTATAGTCTTGCGCTTTGCTGGCGATTCTGGACATTGCACCCTCGGCATGGGATAGCTTCCGCCACGAAGCTCCGACCAACCTATAATCAAGTACTTGCACTTCTGACGTTCACGAAAAGGTGCTGTCCAAGTGTGGAGCAAATCCGCGGATGTTGGTTTTTGCCGGTTTTGCTATCCAGTGGTCTTGGGTGCGAGTACGTCCAACTTTGGACGGTGCAGGATGGCCAGCGAGTTCTGCTTCCTGGCGGCCAGACCCGTCATGCTCGAAGCAGAGCGGCGTCTCGACCCGCGTCACCGAGTCTGTTTGAGCATATTGACACGTGTCGCCCCTGACGCTTCCCCACAAGAACAGTCGACGTTGGAGTTCCGTCGCTCGACTCCAACTCCCACTCACGGACAGCCCGTTCCCTGCGAAGAGTTTCGCAGCACAGCCCCTGGTGGATTCGAAGGGCGAAAGGCAATGGCATCTTCGATCGACCCGTCACAGATGTAGATGTAGGCTGCTCTGTCGAGTCGTCTTGAAACGTGCGCCCGTCTTGGAGACCTATGTGTCTAGTAGATGTGCTTCCAACTGACAGTGCCGTGCACTCGCGCGACGTTTCTGTCGAGCCATCCGTCAAGATCAAGTGCGGCACATACTCTTGTGGATTGGGGGCAGGGTCGACAAAGTCTGAAGTGCTGCACGAGACGAGACTGGCGGAAAAGAGACTGTAGATTAGCGTTCTGGGAGCACGAGTAGGTAGGGCGCACGATGAGCAGCCATCTTGGCGTGGCGGTCTGGAAGAGACGAGACTGTCCGTCAGGGGTGTGCTCTTCGGACATTGTACTAGGTCTTTCGGTTCGTCTGGGTGGCTTAGGTTGTGGACGGGTGGCAGCTCGACTGCGTACGGGGCTTGGAATGCCGTGTTCTCGGGTGGCGTCTTCCGTCTCGTACCGGTGCCAGCCCCGAGCTTGCACAAGTACCCTGCACAAGAGCCCTCTCTGACAAAGCCTGTGCGCTCAGAAATCCTCCAGACCTTCCTTTGACCTTGTACCGCATCGTCCTTTTATTCATACGCTTGAAATTGACCAAGCACATACGTCTTGTACTCACACCCTTCTGGCCTGGTCGAGTGATCTTGAGGTATCGGGAGCTCAGAAGCTTGGGGTTTGCTCAAGGGAATACCTTCAGTTCTCGGGTAGCGCGTACAGACTCGCGGTCCTCTACGCCAGCCGCAAGTGGCTCGCGAACCTAGTCGAACGTATTTCCCGACCTTTCTTCGTGTGTATTTAATAGATGTTCAGGACTTTCTAATCAGCATCCAGGGCCTTGGAGTTGACATGCGCAGGATAGGGGTCTGAATCCGCCACGCGCCCTCACTAATTTCCTTCTAAGCTGGTAGCCGGGCTCTGGCCTCTGATCAGGACTGTTCAGGTATTTTGGGCGAGGCGCGATATCTCCTTTATGAACGTTGACAGTCTTTTCTCTCGCTTCTTTATGATCATTGACGACTGACCAGGCTGATCAGGCTTTTTGGCTGCGTTAAGATATCTTTCGTAGGAACCTTGGGTGTCTGTTTTTTTCGCTTCTTCGTCATCTTTGAACACTGATCAGGCTATTCAGGCTTTCTGATAACATCAGTAGCCACTCATTTCCCGAGCATCTTCTTCGGGTCTGGTCTTTACGAAGAGCTTCCCGGCTTCTTGAACATCATCTCCAGCTGAACCGCGTAGCGGGCAGACTGCAGACATCTTTGGAATACATAATTTAGCAAGTACTTCAAGCATTCCTGGGATCGTGATCACGTCCATTCGATCAGCAGGACAGATCGTAGTACAATAGCCAAGTTGGCTCGCATCTGGGTAAGCACAGGAATCAAGTATACTCGGCTATCTCAAGCCTCCGAGAATAAAAAGTCCTGCCGTTTCTCCGGGACCTGGCGCATCTCTTTTCAAGGCCAGCTCGCTACCTTTGCCCTCGCAGCCTGTCCACAGACCAAAATGTCACCCATTTTTTTGCTTAAGACCGAGCCATTTCGTCTCCACCCTCCATCGTGGTACATGTCCGTCTTGGGGCCTTCGAGCACGACCTCGCGCACACTTCTGTATGGCAGTTTTCAATCCTTGATCTGCCCTCAGTATCGGACAAGATGGGTTTCTTCGTATTCTTGTAAGAAATCGTCCAGCTCCGACGAATGCTCACTAGGCTTGCTGGCAAGTGACGATGGCTGACCACCGCACAGTATCAAGACTCGATATTTCAACCCCTGAATACTTTGTTGCTGAACGCATTAACCATTTGCACACATCATCATGACACATCCTTAGCGACAAAGCATGATATGGATCATCACTGGTCACAGAGATGTCTCATTTTTAGACACAGAAGACGAAAGCTGCATGCGAGAGTGGTGTGACTTCATTCAGGTTCAAAGACCGAAAAGATATATATATCATCATCATCCGATCAACCAAGCTGGCCCAGCGAACTGAACAAAAGGTTTACAATGCCTATCAATGGACAGATGAGCGGCTGAGGAGCGAGCAGACTCTTGGCTTAGGAAGGACGCCTGATGTTCGAACATGATATGCTTCTGGATCTTGGACAACAGTTTGGGGCCGACAACGATTGCCCAAGTCGGACATTTGCAACACGTCCAATGGCGTAGGTTCTCGGGGACCCGCATTTTGGTCCTGCGGGTTTCCGTGTGGAAGCACAGCTCAAGATTGCAGATAAGAAGTCGAGGCTCGGATCGCTTGCTATGCGCGGGATGCTGTAAGATCCGGTGTCCACGGAGACATTCCTCGCCTTATATGCCAGAGCATTCGGGACAATGCATTGTCGAAATAGGTTGGTGCGGGTCGCGTTTATTTAGAGACAAGGCTCTGCGGCACGGGAGCAGAGTATCCTGGCCGGCCAACAGGAAAGCACCTTGATACGTATCGGATGTATTTGACGTCCAGAAGGCTTCGTGGCAATGAGGGCAGAACGCGGGAACCTGGCCCACGGTGGGAGCTGTCGGTGGAGTCTTGTTTGACGCCATCATCGGGAACTGTACGAATCGGGGTCAGTGATTTGTGGAATTCAGAAGACCGAAGAAGAAAGGGACGAGATGGACGAGGAAAGCCTGTCGATCACCAATCTAAAAACGAGAGAACCGTACTTGCGGGTTTGACCCAAAGGTATTTAGGATCCTCGGAAGCAGGTAGTGAGAGAAACAGGCGCGACAATCTCCTGACGATATCAGATAATCAAATTTGGTGATTTCTGGAACTCGTATGTAGCATCGAGCGATAAGTTCAAATCCAGATGTAGATGGAAAACATAACCGAAGAAGAAACGAAAAACAGCAGATAATCATTGGGGAGTTGTTGGCGGCGTCAACAGGTATACAAGCATGTCAAGGAAGACGAGCGCGAAGTTCGGATTGATCAGGGGCCTTGGGTAGCTGTGAGGGAGAAGGGCTAAGGTGTCAAGGTCACGTGCAACTTGAGCTGCTGCAGATAGGAGACATCTGTTTACACATACAATGACAGTTGAATGTGGTCTGTCGAGTACTTCGAGAAGTCAACAAATGGATAATCAAAGATTCGCGCCTCCCATTCATTTTGGACACTTGACTGCTCTCCCTAGCATCCATACTCGTGAGCGCCCACTCGTCCAATTCCATCTTCAATGTCTACGCGGGGATTCAGCACGTTAATTGATATCATCTGCTCTCCCTGACCTCCTGCCATCGCCACATTCGAGCGCCACCTTTACTTATTCCGCGAGCACTCCACGGCCCAAGGATCAGGAATACTCATGCTTCTCGCAAAGACAGTAATATTCACAGCAATGGCAGCGACCGGAGTGACAGCGAGGACTTGGTGTCATATGTGCAGGCTCGCACGAGTAGCAATCCTGAAGATTTAGCTGACATCAACTCCGGTCCCTTTAGCCGCGTAATCACTCCCATTCGGAAATCATATTCCCGTGAAGACTGGTGTTCTCCGACCTGGGGTAGTTAACAGACGTCATCGGCTTGACGAGATGAAGACGAAAGCATCGGCTGCAGGTTTTTGTAGTGGCAGGTCACTTCCGGGTACATCTCGAGTTGAGTATAAAGGAGCCGCGATACCTAATTCGATGGACCCTCTGGGCGTGGAAAGCTCCTCATGTCCTCCTGGACTTGATAAGCTATAATCAAGGGGTTCGGGCTGCGGCTCTAAAGAGCAAGTCAATATTGGGTGTTTACAATTGGCTCAAGTAACTCAGGACGAGGCCAGTCACGATGACTTCGGGAACAGAACATGTTTGGACCGAGGCCAACATGCCATGCCTCTTGGAGATTGATAATTTGTATTGGACACTATGTACAAGGTGTCGGTAGCGCTTTCGAAATGGAGAAATTGATTGCATGTATCCGATAGTTGAGCATCCTAGCCCCTATTCAACAGCTCCTTTCGGGATGCTCTCAATCCTTCGAGTCACCAAGAACATGTGCTGCGGGACCCTGGAGCCCGTGGACAGTAGTTTGAGTCGAGGAACGACCACGACTCCGGGGACCTCCACCAGCAGTGTATCGCAGGTTCGGGTCCACCGCACTTGTTGCAAGATGCGAGGCTGCGGACGGCAACGGGAGGCTCCATCGGCTGCCATCGAATGTCCAAGGTACATTCCTGTGTTCTAAAGTGCCTGAGCTGAGCCATTGTGGAGTAATTAGAGAGGCAGAAGAGATACGCAAACTCCAGAGGCAGCGGAAGCTCTGCGACGGATTCGGGCCTGAGAACAGTGGCGTGGAAGGGGGTGACGGAGAGCCCTTTGGGTGGGTTGGTGATTTCCTGCACAATTGATCGTGATGTCAAGAATTGATCGCCTGGTCGGGGACAGCCTGAGGTCTGCCGTGAGTCGAGGCCGCTGTGAATGGAGCTGGGCAGAGGCATGGGGTTACTCGAAGCCAACGTTTTGACTGCCATGACGGCCCGGGAAGTTTCAGGGTCGCGAGAGATACATAATGATACTCAGTTCGGCTTGTAAACGTCGAGAATAACGTCGATCAGGAGATGGTGGGGTGCCCTGGGGCTCTCTGGGGCAAGTGACGATGCTGGGAGAATCGATGCGAAAGGCTGTTGTCGAGAAACTGCGACAGATGTTCGCTGCAAAGGTCCTCTGTAGTGCGAAGACAGTAACAATGGTTCATCATCGCTGATAGGCTACGAAAACAATCCAGGCTATGTAGCGGTTGTCTACAAGAAAAAGGGGTTGGAGCTTGGATAGATAGCTTTCCAGAATCCGTTGGATGGTGCGAAAGCTCTCGGCGTCGGCGGCACGGCTGCAGACTTGGTGCATATGTGTTGTTCTTGTCAGTGTTGCTTACTCGTGTGATTTTCCGTTGTATACCTCGACGTCTCCAGCCAAACCATCGTTTCTGATCTTCATCCAATCCCGACCTGATCGAAGGTATCACTCGGGCGTACATTCCTGGCAGTAAGCTTGGAGTCTGAACGTCGAATTGAACAAGTGAAGATGCAGCTTCAAAACATCCAGGAGGCATTCCGTTTCCCACGAGCATCAAGTGCATACCCAGTCCCTGAGATATCATCAGCTGGCACCCAAACCTATCTGCCAGCTGATCAGGCACTGTGTACTGCTCCACCAGGCACCAAAGTTCGCAAACTCCAGCTCTGCCAAGTCAGGCTCCACCAAGTTCAAGTCCGACTCCACCATGTTGTCAACGCGTTCCCAAATTGCAGCCCTCTAGGCTTGCCTTGAGGTAACCCACGAGTACAATGTTATCGAGAGCGGCGTGAACATCTTCGATCTCAATCTCGCCGGTCGAGCTGGGAAGAATGGACCCCATTCCAGCAGCAGCAGCAACGGCTGCATCGAACCTCCGACGACGACGCCGCAATACCAATCAACATCTTCCCTCGAAGCCTTCCTCCAAGTCTCCCTCGGGCATCATTTGAAACCCTCAACCCCTCCACAACCAGTCAGGCAAGACCTCCTCGACGCAGCGACATCCTCTGCGAACGAGACGTCAAAAACACAGTTCACGTGGCCCGCGACGCCGCAAGGCACCTGGTAAGTCGTTCAGGAGACTGTCTTGTTACCAGCTTGGGCCTCTGCTGCATGCTCCAAGACAACCCTGTCCGATCCACGACTAACCGGTCACTTGTCTCGGGAACAGCTACCATCGACAACGACGCAGACGTAGCCGAGCCACCCTCCTCGTCTCAAAGCCCCTACCAAACGCCCCAGCCACACCCATGACGAGCCCGCCGTGATCAGCAAGGACAGCATCCACACGAGTGGCATATGACGAACACAGTGGACATACTTCTTTTGCCTCCCCCTGAGCCCTCAAACGGACAAGTATTCGAGAACTCCGACAGCGCCAAACACAACACCTAAACCCCCAGATACCCTCACTCTGACCTGCACAACCGACCGTCTTCTCCCAAAAGCCCCTTGCTAAGGTGAATAAGCCTACTCGCAATGGCCTGCCCACTGGAAGACATCAAATAACTTTCCTTGAACAACGTATCCGGAGCACATCCGACCCTCTACCTGTCCTCCTCCCCCATGGTCACCTCGCGGAATCTCCCATCGCCGACGCACACAAGTTTCCCATGACAAGACAATTGCACCCACTCCAACCCCTGCCTACACATTTTCCAGAAAGCCAGCCACCTTGCATCGACAGATGCCAAGCTCATAAGTCTTCTACAACATCATGTTCGACTGCAACAGTGACCTTCAACACCTAACCGTCTTCTTGTCAGTGTTCTCGACACCGAATTCAGCACAGCCTTGCCTTTGTAATACTCGAAAAACCTGGAAGGTAGCTAATGTCAAAGTGTACATAGACTTGGCCGGCACCCCACCGACGGGACCTACACGATATCTGCCGCGACATCATTACCCATTTCCAATCTTGCCTCGTTTTGGATCGCTCCGTCGACCGCACCCTCAATCACTTCCTCGACCGCTTGCTGGATTGTTTCCAGATTGCTTCCTCGCAGAAACATCCAGTGGAGTCAGCAGTATACATGTTATCCAACATGTCAACACACATTTTGCCTTCCATTGGCACCAGCAAGGGGGCCGCACCGTGATACTCGACCTGCAACCCCTTGACCTCAGGGCTCGCAAGGCAGCTGGCGTTCTCGTAGATCTGTCGTGTCGAAGCTTCCGCGACCGCCAAGGGAATTACCGAAAGATTTCAACTTCCGGGAGGCTTTTGGACTGCAAGGGCACAACCTCGAGTATACCTCGACCTCGCTGCAGGAGCAGTCGAAGCTGTGCTCTGATGTCAATCACCTGCAATGGATACACAGTATCCAGCCCCGAGCGGCAATTCTGGTGTCCATGTGTGACAGTATCGACGGATTTCGCGGAATGGTCGATGTTACTTGGACGTTGCTTGAAGTTTCTCGGAGTGCTCCTGCTTCAGTTGTCGCAAATGTCGACTAGATTTACTGAAGGGAAAACGGAGGGCAGTCCTTCGAATATCCCCCGGACCAGGCTTCAAGTGTTGTTCGTTTACCTGCCTGTCACTTGGCGTGAAATGTTATCTTTCATGGAAAGCTGGTCCAGTGCTATCCACATCTCCCCTGTCACTGCAGGAGGCGATCCTGTTGCTTCGTCGACTGAGCCCGCGTCCACCTTGACCTTGGCGGTAAAGGTGACGACCACAGCTACATACCGCAATGTACCACTATCGTCAGCACCGTCGGATGAGAAACCATTGACACCCCTGAAACGAGCTCTCACGAGAGCCACGAGCCCAGCCGCGACGCCACGAACCCTCGCACCAAATCGAATTCACCGATTCCAGGGAAAATGCAAACAGGGTCTGTTCCGTGCAACGGAACTTCAAAGTGCAGCAGAGGTTGTGGCGGGTTTCAGTAACGATGACCGGATCTTCATCACATCCTTCCCAGACTCCGAGTCATCACGCTGTTCGTCGAGGGAATCAAGGCATCCTGGAACCTTGACACGAGCTCGGCCATCGCTTGCTCAGACTGGCAATGATCGAAGCCACCGTCCCAAGCAAGGTTCTGTGGACTTATGAGGATCTTTTACAACTTTCGAGTTGGAAGAAGCTTCGGCACTTCAGCTCAAGATCCTCAGAGGTGTCGGCATTGGGCTGGGCAGCGCACTTGATCTGTTCCTCGGACCCAGAGTCAATACAGTCGTTTGAGTCGAAAACGAACTCTTTTGGTTTGATTCTCGCGGGCTTCGGAGCATCACGAAGAGGGAGATCATGGACATGATGGGTGCACTCCAAACTCTCCTCCGAGAAGATACGAGTCCGCAGAAGACGACTCGGCAACAGCAACTTGCTTGACTTCGACATGGTCTTCCAGTTCAGTAAAGTCCTTGGGAAGCCTAGCAGAAGCCCTGATATCAATCGTCTACTGGCTCGTCGCCGCAGATGAGTTGCTGGCATCGAGTTGTCGGCTTCCAGCTTGACTTTGGTTCTCCTTCAGCAACCCCAGCAGCAGCCACTGCAGTGACTCTGTAGCCCAACGGCAATCGTCGACTGTCTCGTCGCCGCGGCCTCCGGCTGCCACTTCAAGAGCCGATTCGCCGGCAGTGTCAACCTTTGCCTCTACTTCAGCAACAGCTGCAACAGTTATGTGGATTGGTTTTGAGCAGTCTCGAGCCTTTGACAGCATCAAGTCCAACATATACTTCAACTTTTACCTTTCCCTCCACCTCCACTTCCACTTCCCTTCAACTGACTACCGAATCATCATATTCCCCACAGACATGTAGTATGACCTTGGCTGATGTTGCAAAGAGTAAGTTTTTGGCAGCATCAGCCTCCACCTCTTTTCCAATTGAACAGAACACTGATTCACACTTCAGGCAGCAGCAGGCCCTCGCAAGAATGGCGTTGCTGATCATCATGTTCGAGACATCAATCTCCGCTCCCAGCACCGGTCATGGTTATTGGTGCTACATTTTCTCGCGGTAACTTCGCCAAGGTCGCAGAACCTCACCTCCGGGGATTTTCTATTTCCCTTCACCATCTCTTCCATATCTGTTGTCTCTCGCCTCTCTGTTCCAGGCAAAATCAACAGCAGCATCTACGAAACCGATGAGTTCCGCCACACAGATGCCTACCATGACCTTCTTCACGAGACTTTGTCGACGTCAGCCTCTGCGTCCAGCTACCAGGAAAGAGTTTCCCACGAAACCTTTGCCAAAGTGGCATCGGCTAAGTCCTCACCGAAGTTCCCACGCCCCTTTGGCTCCTTTTCTTCATTTCTCAAAACCTCCCCCTTCTCTGACTCACTCTTTCTCCATTCTTCCGCAGCTAACAGTTTCCGCCGTTCATCATCTCCTCTCCATTCACTTGGCAGTAATGCTGACAACTATCATCAAGCCAAAGCAAATGATTCCCACAAGGCCAATACCACGAAACAAGTCCTTCTCGTATCCCCGACCGACGAATACGATTCGCGATGCGTGCAGGATGCAAACGAGGAGGAATATATCGAAAGAGGAGGAATACATCGAAAGAGGAGGAATACATCGAAAGAGGAGGAATACATCGAAAGAGGAGGAATACATCGAAAGAGGAGGAATATATCGAAAGAGGAGGGATATATAACGAGAAGACGGTGGCGTGTAACCAACCGACCGCAGACCGACCGACCGCAGACCGACCGACCGATATCTCAAGACTCTTCTCCCACTTCGATAGGTACACCACCGCATTCTCGACCGTCGAGAAACTACAAGACACACATTTCTGAACCAATGATGAAGACACCGCTCTGTGACTTTACAGCATGGTACCAGGGTCGGCCTTGTTGGATCGCCAATTGTCTCTACAGCCGATACCCTGAGCCAGTTCACCGTCGTTGGACCTCCTAGACCTCACACACGCCTGACCTCCGACAGTAGTAGGCCAGGTCATGGTGCCGTTCCACCAGGGCGGATCTGCGCGAGAGTGGACACGGACAACATCTCCATCATACGGCCCGAGGCAGTGGCACAGCTGATGACCTTGGCGAGTGCACTCACCGCGAGTAGCTACCGAACTACGATCATCGGGATGGGTATGTGTCTTGAGGTCATCGACTTTTCTGTCCGGGCTTTAGTCTCGGGATCGGTTCGATCCTTCGAGGTTTCTGCTGCAGACCAGGCCTGTCATCGAGATTACTACTTGGTTTCTCTTGCAGAGACCTGGCCACGGTGGACATTTACAACGTCTGCATCATCACCTCGACTGGGGAAAACAACGCGTCCCAAAAACAACATCAACATCTGCATCAGTGTGGCAGCCAAGAACAAAACCATGGCCACAATCAAAGTCAACAGACCGACCTGGGCGTTCACTTCCACTTCCACCTTCCTTGGTACTGCATCGCAAACACACACCCTGGTGGTGAGCCAGATAACGGTCGATTTGTACAATACTCGACTCACTATTTGCTCGTTGGGCTCTGCGGCAAACCCCAAGACCAGGGCCAAGGCAATGACCAAGCCCACTTCCCCTTATGTCCACATTTCTCGGTTCGTTGCTGCTAGCTCAATAGCATGCTGGTCGTCGAAGCAGGATCCCGCTTTCCTTGGACGCATCTCGGGTTGGCTTGAACATGGGTTGCCTCGTTCACCCATGGTACCTGGGAAATTGAAGAAGACTTCGCGCCTGGAAGATCGCCAAGCTTTTTGATGAGCATGTGTCGCATTTGCTTCGACGGGCTTTGTAGTCCGGATGTCTCGTAAGAGAACGGAGCCTCCACCAAGTCCGACTTTCTGACTCCATCACGCACGAGGTGGAAGACGCCGCCCACATCTGCCAGTACAGAGGCTGTGCGGTGCCCTCCGTGGCCTGGGCTACCTGCTTCGCCCGAGTGTCTCGTGGCGAACTGACATGGCGACTTATCTACTTGGGAGTTCACAACAACCTCGCAACTATCATGTATCAGGACACAACGGCAGGGTGACGTTGGCGGTGTTTAGGGAACCAAGAAGAGAGAGAGAGACGACCTTTTCGAGGCATCACAGTCCATGAAACTGTTTCTACATTGCCACCTCCTTCGAATGGAACTGCCCCTGTCTCGTCAAACAGAGACCCACGCTCACAGTTCAATGGACCTGGAGTAGCTGCTGCTTCGTCAAACGAAAGGCGACGCTCGCATTCATTCGGCCGAAGGCGACCGCTGCCTCATGAGTAGCTGTTGCGAGAAGGCAGCCTCGCCGATCTGAACGCCATACATGTTCTCATCTTCTGCCTCCTGTCGGTATAGGATACAACCCATACACCTGCCCGAGATCTGACAGAGAGACGCCCAAGAGGATACCCTTTTCTGTCATTTCCCGTGCCACCCGCCTGCATTGCCACCTCTGTTGGGAACATCCCTTTCCTCACCAAACAGAGCTCCACCACCGCAGTTATTCGATCCAAGGCGCTTGCTCTCAAGACACCTGTTGTCAACATGCATGCTGCCTCATCGATAGATCATACGAGAAGTCAGTCTCGCCGGTTTGAAGCCCCTATGTGGTTCCATCTTCTGCTTCGTCCGCCAACAGCTACTCAACGATCAAAGACTTCAGAAACCGCCCTTTGCCATAGCAACCCTTTCCGAGCAGTCTTTGGATCTGCGCGCTCACCAAGATCCGCCCATGCTCGCTTCTCTCAGTTCTCTGCCACACATCTGCTTCATCCAGCCTGTGCCCGTCGCCATCCGTTACGACCAGATTTTTCAAGCTATCGATGACACTATCGACTGTCATATCTGCCATGGAAGGCTTCAGAGCAGTCTACCAATACCAAAGTCTCCTTGTGAACGCTACGTTGTGCCTATCAATCGTCTCACAAGAAACCATGATCGAGCCATGCCCACCGACCCAAGGGCGGGACTGCAAGGACCAAAACAACGACGACGACCACCATCATGACAATGACCACGACGGCCACGACAGCTATCATCTGACAATCATGCTCGCCTACCGCACTACATTCCAGGCAGTGATGCCCGACCCGAGTCTCTCCACCTTGACATCGTTTCTGTTGAGACAAATCAATTATCTACCCTAGGTACCGCACTTTAAGCGCAGCAACCCTTTCAAAGCATCGGCGCCAACATCACCGCCCATTCGCTTGTCTCGCCGGACATCATCCGGAATTCGAGCGAACCACGTTTTAGGGTGACAATTCTGGCGGATTAATCAAAGCGATCAGCCATTGAGTTCGTGCGACAGAAGATGAGGGACCATCTGATCAGGCATATCCATACCAAGGTCGCTGCGCCGACTGCTGCTCGCCCATCCAAGACTATAAGGATCAGCACCAGCACCAGCACCAGCACCAGCACCAGCACCAACGCCAGCAGAATCCACTACAACAACAGCAACGTCAGCAACCCTGACACCTTCACCATCCCTGACCCCAACAACGAGAACAACACCAGCACCAGCACCAGCACCAGCACATCCAACGCCAATCGGCTCTTTAATTGTGGTGGCCAAAAGGCGGGAGCTACGCGAATCTCTATGGTTCCTCGCATGATCAACTACGATAGGGAGACCTTGGTTCCTGAGGATCAGCTGCACCAAAGACCAAATCAGACCAGCGTGCGACTGATCATCAGCATCGACAGACGCACGGCACAGGCCGAAGGGGATCAACTTCATCCACAATCAAACGACCGGATGTGTCGGCAAGTGAGACTCAAGACGCCTCTCGGGTATGACGACCTTATTACAGACCACGGTATCAGTTACGTGGCGTTACGTATGAGATCAAATTTGTGCGCGCTCAGGGCCCAGCACGAACCACTCGATTTGCGTCGTCGTTTGACCATCTTCGACATTGACACCCCGAATCCAGAGGTCCTGGTGCTTTGATGCTCTCCCAACCCCCGTTTCAGCCAGAGAGCAGAGAGCAGCTACCATCACAGCATGGATCGGGCAACATGGCCATTGTAGCACCTTTGAGGAGATTCCCAACAGGTCTACATCCAAGTTCACGTCTTCTTCCGAGCCGTTCCTCTTCCTTTTGTTTCTTAACAACACTCTTTCTTTCATCCAATGCCGATGTCGCGATTCAGTATCTCGGATCGCAACCATTGACATCGCAACGCAGGCTGCAGAGGTGTTGGGTGCACCCGCCGAGCCGATGCCGTTTCTGTTCTCTTGTTGCTTCTGGAAGCTGGTGTTTCGCCAGATCTGGCGGGTTTTCTTCTTGTTTTGTTCTGTGCCTCTTCAGGTTGAAGCATGATGATCATTGCAACACACGAATTGCCGCTGCCAGCAATGCCAATTCACGGCAAAGAAGTGAGAGCCGAGTCTGCTCCTCAAGTCTGCTTGTCGGAATTGCTTCTTGAGTTTTCTCCCCAAGACGGAACTCAGTAAGGCGTCATACCTCGGCCGTCGGCTGCAGCATTGGAACGCCCTTGAGACTCTTTTCAGCGCGTCGCGGTCTGCATCAGCAAGTGCATAGTTCTTTTCTTGAACCGCGGGACCGGACCCGGACCAGAATTTGGGAAGTAGACGACCATAACCTTCTTTGGATCTAGCTCTCGAGGGGTTTCGGGGGCTTCGGGGACGCGAACCTGGGTGGTCAAAGGACTGGTTGCTGTGGCCCCTACCCTCTGGACCCCTCGATGATTCACAGCTCTAACCTGCTCGCCGCATCCTGGCGAAAGAGCTAGCCATCGTCCAGGATCCTCAGGGTGCAGACAAGATCCCGAGTAGCGTCACCATGCTTCTTCTGGTTGTCGTACTCGATCTTGATCTTGATCTTGTCTGGTTTTTCAGGGTTGTCGCAAAGGCAGTCATGTATCGTCGAAATGATTCGCACAAGTCAACCTTCCCCTTTTGTTTTGCACCACGAGCTTGATCAGCTTCCCGGCACTGGTTCTGTCCTCGTCAGCAACCTCCTAGTAACTTTCACCATCGCAACCATATCAGTTTTCTCGAGCTCCACCAAACTTTGGCGAGCTGCTTGGCGAGCTGCTCCTGTGGTCGCGATAGCCAGAGTCGTCGCACCATCGCGACTGCATCCGCTCGGCAACTCGCAGACCAGATCGAGTCCCCAGGCACTCTGCGTCACGCACCTTTGCCTTTGGTGCTCGTACGATTGCCAAGATGGAACAGATCACTTCAAGGCATTGTTGTACGGCATGTACACTGACGCCAGTTATCATCCTTTCGATTCCTGCGGTCAGTTTTTCCACCAACGGTCTCGAGTTCGGAGATGCAATACATGCCCTTGAGAGTTGTATCGTCATATCAACACTACTGTGGTTCATGGGTTGAAATAGCTCCTCGGATGTTTCACAAGCAGATTCCTAGCTGGTATTCAGGATTTGGTCATTAACGCCTGCCTGTACCACTGGAGCAACGAACGATAACAAGACATCAACAGTCAGCAGTCTCCTCGCAACATCAATTCAACCAGGCTGGCCCAGTGAACCGAGCAGCCGACGAATATTCAGAAGCAGAACAACTGGCAGGAACATTAGAAGCATCAGCGCTATCATCTGCAACACATCTATAACCAACAAAACTTTGACTCCATACAATCGACACCGTGACTGACCACCGTCCCGAAACAACATGGCGGCCGCCACAGTTGCGCAGCAACCCGCATCTTCGGAATATGCGAGCCAAGCACTTCACAAGTCTGATCTAGATCTTACGAGATCTTCCATTCAACCGACCAAGGTTGTCAGGAGAACCACGACCACCAATACACAGCCGACCCAGGTTGTTGACAAGATGAACCCAGGTCCTGGCCAACCCCCTCCCACTCCCCGCGGCCGTCGTTCAAGTACCAGGTCTTCCAACTCCAGTTGTGCCATCCCGTCATCTTGTTGGGGCTGGGAACCGTGAGCCTAGTTTTCTACATCTCCGGCGGGGGCAATGTCGCCAGGGTTCTCAGCTGCTTTATCCGTGGCCGTGGCCGCGACCGCGGCTTCAATCACCGCGACTCCACCTACAGGCTCTACTGTGTCATTGGTTGTGTGTTGAACCGCCTCGTGCATGGTTGTTGCCTCGGCTTCAGTGCCGGCAACTTCCTAAGCAAGCTGGGTCGTGGCATCTCTTCTTCTCGGCCTTCGTCACCTCCTCCTAGAGACTCTTTCCGCTTCCTTCAGGACATGGCCACACCGAGCTAGCTACCAACGAATCAATATACACAATGTCCAGTCAGGCTCAACGCCCAGCAGAGGGCGAAAGGACCAGTTCTCGTCGCCGTCCTCGTCCCCTTGATTAACCAACTCACATGATCAACGTTCAGCAAAGCGCCAGAGGACCAGTTCTTCCAAGCGGCGACTCCTCGTCTTGGCCCTCGCTCTCCTAGTCCTCCCACTCGCGAATAACTTCCCTCGATATACCAGCGGGTCCAATACTGGGACAACCGAATGCACAGCATCGCTGGCCAGTAACCGCGACAGTCTGGGGACAGAACCAGCCACCGCCCAGTGGATTGCCGCTCGTTGGCACGACAGTAACCCCGCCGCCAGAGAGGCTGGTGGAAGAGTACGCATCCGGATGGTCTCCCGTGAGGGAAGGGAGTGGGGGGCGTGCTGTTCGCATGTCGGGAGAATGTCAAGCTGGAGCGACCTCGCGTGATGACGCTGGAAGAGACTCATGGTATCCCAAGTTGTGAGAAGCACGTAGATTTCTTCAACGCAATTGTGCACGGCTGCAACGACGTTAGTAAATGAATTTGAAATAGGTTTGTGAACAAACTCAGCGGCCAATTGATTTTCTTCTTACTTGACGATTGCAACGAACAGCACAAGTTCCATATTGATCTCGATCATGATCTCCGTGAACTGAAACATATCTCCCAGGTGTATCTTCAATCTCTTCTTTGCACAATCTGGCCTTGATATCGGTAACTGGACATTTCTTTCCTCAGTCTTCATCCACACCTACTTTCTCGTAAAAAGACGGCTGACACTCTTGATCTGCGTCTTTGGAGGTTACTGAAAGGTAAGCAAAGCAATTCAGCCTCATCCAAACTCCGGTGCCAGGATGCGATAAAGGACCCATCTTAAGATGGCAGACGAAGGGATCAAGCCCTGCATAACGACTGTCCACATCCACGCCGCGCCTCGCCGTTGGCCAATGTATGCTCTCGAATGGTAGCTTGAAGCCGAACATGGTACATTGCCGTATCTGGGATCTCGTGATCACCTCCGTTGAGACACGTCCCAATCGAGTATCCAAGAACGCAAATAAGATTACTGAAACTTGGGCTCCGATAGATAACAACTCTTTTGCTCCCCCTGTCGCGTTCAAATGCTAATCAGCGTCCCATAACGATAGCCGGACCGCTGAATGCAGGTTTTGGGGAAATAAATAGCTGCGGCTGGGTGTTGGTATCGATCCTCCTCCCGCTTCTCTGTTCCACATGGTCGGATGTGCTCTCGTCGATGGTCCTGATGATTTCACGGCATTTCAGAGATGGAACATCTTCTCCGTAGAAGATTGAAGGTACATTCTCAAAGAATGCCTACCTCCGCGTGATCGCGGATACGAACGAAGATGGAGGCTCTCGATAGCCTCAAGCTACTTCTCCAAGATGGTACTGAGCTGACTCGTAGTGCACTCCATCCCACATGGGATGTATATATGGACACCTGCCATCTCTCTGGAACGGCACCCAATGACATAATCATACCCAAGACGCAACCTAAATGAGGAGAATCAGCACAGCGATGACTTTTAGTTGCAGATCCTCGAAGCAAGGGGGCCCGGCCACATCTTCATTGATCAGGTTTCTCTTCTTCAGCAAGAACCCGGGCTACAGAGACACCCTCCCGAGCGCTTCAAGATAACCCCCTTCCCCCCGATCGAGATGAACGTCGGCTGCGACCCGTATGGTGCCGACATCGAGTCCCCCCTCGCGCTGAGGAAAAGCTGGGAGCAGACTCGTGCCATCCCATTCTCCACTGGGACAGGAGACAGTCAGAATCAGCCACCGTTATCTCGAGTCTCCAAGCCTGCTTCTAATGATTGGAGACCTGAACGTCGACGTCTTCCTTCATACTGCTGTCCGTGGCATACTCCGGTACAGTCTTCTTCCTGACCTTCGGGCGTTCGTCTCGGCGGTTTGCTCCTTGCTACAACTCGGAGCGGTAGTCTTCACGATGGTTTTCTCGGGGTCATCGTGGGAGGTGTCCTTATGGGCTGTGTCCTTCATGGTGATAGTGTATTGGGCACTAGCGATTGGCTTCAAGACGGCATCTGATGTGTTTCGAAGCCAACTAGATCAACCATGTGAGACTCTGCGGCGTCTAGTTACTCGCCATCGCTGTTGGTCGGACTCAAGACGCACTCTGAGATCCAAGCCACGCAGATATAAGCCGATATGGACAAGTCATGATCTCAACATGCGAGGCGGTCGACGATGCTTCCTCACGCGCAGCCCAGCCCAGCCCGAATCCAAGGACAGCATCATTTACATCCGTGTCGCTCACGAATACGGTAAACAGCTACATTTTGCTATCGCGAGGTCAGAAAATTTGAGTGTCCAGTTGTTCGACTCGGTATAGTTGATCGAGACAACGAGCCCAGTCATGTTCATCTTGGTACCGTCTATGTTGAGATTCGTAGCTTCGCTAGTCACTCTTGGACACTTCCATTCGAGACCTCATGACTTGATAACAACATATCCTTTCTTTCTTGATTCTACCCAACTCAATGTGGGTGCTATTCAAGCTCTGGCGTATCCACTGGCGATCAACTCCCTCTGCCCCCTATTCCGTTGGTTGAACCTGATTGCGATTGGTATCAAAGAGCCCAAGGAGAGGCTCGATGAAAGTATCGATGGTGCTATGCACAAACACACACGACAAGCTGAGGAGAGACAAGAGCAGGAAAATATCGGACATGGACGCACCATCTAGAGGCCTTTGGTGATGTCGAGGAACTTGAACGGTAAAGTTCGTCGCACAGAAACAGTAACTCGACAAGGACAGTGATGAATGACAGGAGAGGCTCAATTTAGCCGTGGAACCTAACGACGTACCCCAAAAAGTTCTTGATGAAGAGCAAAGGACCAGTAAGATACGCCAAGAGAGGATCTACCAGTTCGATATGAAGTCGAGGCAACTTGAGGAACTTGCAGTCAGGAGTACTACAAAGACCACGACGACAAGAAGCAGAACTACGGGAATCACAAGAGCCACTGCTACAACCAGAATCTGTGTACGGCGGCTGGAGCTTCTTTGATGACTGGTTCCTGGCGATCTGAGGGGTTCCCAAGACGAGCTCCACTACTTCCATCAAAAGCACTTTGGCGGCAAGTGTTAGGTCCTCTGTAGTTACGAGAAGATGGATACAGCTTCAAGTTCACAAACGTGTCAATACCGAAACTAGATACAATTGCGATTGGTACCTCCTTATAGTCTCGCAAGGTCTTCATATCAAAGATTGACGTGTGTCGCCGAGTATAACAGACTGGTAGCAAGTGTCTGCTGTGAGTTACTGTCCGGCTTCCTGCTATCTATCATAGAAGAGTTCAAAGATGTCCAAAGATGATCAGTAAACGAGAATGTTTCGCTCCGGATGGTGCTGGCATGTCGTGCCGTCGATATGTATCTCATATGCCCTGGGATAGGGCAAAAGGTTGATGACACAGTTTCCGACCACGAAGATGACTGCATACTGCATACCGCTCAGGAGATAGCACCAAGGAGATCACTCACAAGAACACCGATGGGAAAGAGGTTCTCGAGGAGGTCATCGCTTGGATATCCGGATGATTGGGGGGATCCCATTGGTGCTATTAGCGAATCAGCGATAGCTACCAGCGCCGCTCTTCAGCATGTCTGCGCCAACGCTGCCCCTCTTGCTCACCCTCCTCGCTGCCCTCCACACGCTTCCGTATATCATTGACCCGATCTTCGGTGTCCTGGTTGTTCGGTCCGTGGGTGGCTGGAACGGGACCATGAGCTTCTACTCAAGATTGATCGGCGTTTCTGTAGTACATGGATGAAAACAACTCCCAGGCTCATGTATATAAGTGAGCACCTCTAGGAGGACACTACCGGCGGTGCAGGAGTTACGGGAGATGATCGAAGATCGAGTAGCAATTCGAAAGCAGCCGCCTTTGCACATGGCAAACATTTCAGGGGCTGGTATATCGAAGCCAGCCATGAAAAGGTTGGGAATAGGCTTGATGGCGGCATCTCTGTCCTGGGTTTTGTGGCGATTACCGTCTTCTGCTTCGTGTTATACTAGAGCGGCGTGATTAAAGGGAGGGAGCTGGGGAGGGAGCTGGGGAGGGAGCTGGGGAGGGAGCTGGGGAGGGAGCTGGGGAGGGAGCTGGGAACATCAGTGGTCGTTCCACTCGAGCTGCAAACAGCATAGGTGTCTAGAGTAGTACAATAAGTCATACACAAGATACTGCTGTAAGGTCCCTTGCCCGCCTTGAAGGAACACGTATATTGTGGATTTCAGACTTCGTCCTCGCTTCCACTTTCGTGCGTCTCGATGTAATCTGCGCGCGCGAGGTGGCAAACTGAGTCTGTTATCAAAGTTGCGACACATGTCCTATATGCAGTTAGTGGAGGCGCGCAAATGTAGTTTCCAATAATATGCTTACGGGACGTGCCGAGCCATTTCTATCCGGTCGGCGTCTGATGACATTCCTCGAGTTGGAGGTGTTGGTGGTGACAACTGTCGTTGTCCGTCGACGGCATATGCTAAACGGTTGCCACACATTTCCTCCTTTGCCTCGTCCTGCTTGCCCTTCTCGACGGGGACACAGACGACAAGAAGCACAAGCAGGACAGGGAGGACAAGGAGGACAAGGAGGACAATAGGAAGGAGGACTGTGAATGCAGCAATGGCAATGGTGGCCGATCGGGTGTCTGCCACCTTGAACTCTTTGGAGGCACGGTGAATCATCTCTGGCGCTTCCAGAAAGCTGTGATACAGGGTGAAGCGGTCGTGGTCTTTAGTCACAGAATGATTCTTCTTCCTGCTCCCAATGACTGAATTCCTGACCCCGGGGTGTTCTTTCTTGCGTGGCTTGATACAATCTTGGCGCGTAGTCGGGTTGTTCAAGGTCATCTGCTACAAGATCTCGACAACTTCCTCTCGGTTCGCGTTGTGATTGGTAGGTTTCTGGACGGCGTTGTAGTGATCGAGGCAGTCGAGGACGAGGACGAGGTCGAGGACGAGGCGAGGATGAGGTCGAGGACGAGGTCGAGGACGAGGTCGAGGACGAGGGAAGCCGCCAAGATCAGGGTATTGACGGCGCGGCGGTCAGTGTACCTTGGACTTCTTGCATACGCGGTGGTTCGATCTCCAACATCTCTGGGAAATCGATACAAATACTGCGTGCCAGTCTCCGTGGGTCGTCTGGGTCGCTAGTCTCAACCTGTTTCTTCTTGGTCCGGAGACGTTCTTGATCTGCAGGTAATCTCGGCTTACTCGTTGGCGGACTTGGTGTCGTCGGAGCAGTTACCAAGTCAAGATCGAGGTCGGGATCGAGATCAAGGGAAGCCGCGCTAACGAGGTCGAGGATGGCGCAGCCAGCGATAGATGCTGGCGGGGTGGCCACAGGAGTCGTCCTGGTGAGGCCCAACATCCAGCCTTGGCCTACGAGGGAGGTGGTAATGCTGGTAATGCTCAGAGCACTCGTGGGCTTGACCGATCGATAGAGGAGCTCCGCAAAGTATCAGAGGAGCGATGAACGAGACGAAGTTGGTTGGCCCCATGGACTCTTAGGGTACACTCTGGTTGATCGGGGGCGTCTTGTAGGGCTGCATTGGCGTTTTGTGCGCGCGCGAGGTGTAACATTGTACCAGCAAGCAGCATGTACGGGGATCGAGCTTGCATGGTGTGGCGGAGTTGAGGATCAAGGTAGGTCGAGACGATGGAAGACGAAATCACGATCAAGGCCGGCTGCCAGGAGGGCGAGGGCGAGATCGTGAGACCACTGGAGAGCCAGAGGTTGGTGATACGTGTTGGCGGCATAGGTGAACTTGGGCACAGCCTCGGGTTACGACAAGGTCACATCGGTCTTTCGCACGAGCAGGTAACAAGCACAAACGTCCCTGTCGGAACATGGGATCTTGAAGGGGGTGTGTATTTATAGTCTTTCTATCTTCCATGTTGTGTTGGGATGCCTGGAACCCCGAGCAGCTTCTTTACCATCGAGAGGAATGGCCGCAGGGCAAATAGCTCATCGGCTTGCTTTCGGTAGTTATGGCCAGTGTCATTGTGAGCATGACTCTGTACTTCTCGTCTTGGAACCTGCCCGATGTATTGTTGCCTATTTGTGTGATTGAGCCGAGCCACCACCATTCCCAAGAGGCCAGTCGACGCAGACGGGTGCGAGACGGAGGAATAGGGTCGAGAAGGACGAGGATGAATGGGAACGGATGGTAAAGATGCCGCTCGTCGGGAGCTCGGGTGCATCAAAGCATTCGAACTCTGGGTGCTGCACTCTGCAGCGTTGGCGGGCTGATGTTGCACGAATAGTTGCGGGGATTTGGTGGGCTCGATCTTGGACTGGCTTCTTGAAGACCGCAGGGTGAAGGTCGTGCAGACTCGTTCACGTTGCCTCCATCGTGCTCGTGAATGCTTCCACATTGTAGCAAAGTCACTGGTGGGTGCAGCGGGTGCAGCGGGTGCAGCGGGTACAGCTGGCGGAGTGGGGGAGATAGCAGAGGCAAAGGTCGGTTCGAAGCCTTCAGGGCATCGGGGTGGTCTTGAGTCTTGGGTCTTGGGTCTTGGGTCTTGGATCTTGTTCGCAGATGGCATCATCGAATGTGCTCTCGCCGGCCTCTGATCCTCGTCCTCAAGTTGGTTTGGTGGAATGCGTCATTGCTTCGGTCGGCGAGTTGTCAGGAGGGTCTGTCGTGTTTCATGAGAAAGTTGTCTCTGCTCCAAATTCCGCCAGAAGTGCCGTCAATTGCTGCACACTTCATGCTGGCCCTCCCCCACCAGCGCCCCCACACGATGGCGCTACGGCAAATACTGGGGCGTACCCCGCAGACCCGCAGACCCGCAGACCCGCAGACTTGTGAGCTTGGAGCTGGAGTCAATTGACAATGCGCAGAAGACAGTCCACTCAGCATCAGACAGGAAAAGTTCATCTGCATCTTCACATGTCTCCTCAGCGTCTTCAACTTTTGACCTCTGGAGTTCAGACCACCAAACTAGAACCATTTGCAGTTCAATGCCTTTTGCCAACCTCAAGATACACAACATGATTGAAAGTGTGCCATCCTGTACAGACCTGCCGCGTTTGGTAGTCGGGTATATCGCCAAATTTGCTTGCAGCATGACGACAGCTGCCCGCCATCGAAATACCCCAATGCAGCCTCTCTTGAATTGGAGGGAGCATATTGCCAACCTTGCGCACCTCATGAAGGCAGCATAACTGGCAACTTTTAGCAAAATACGAATGCCCAGCAACAATGTGGAACCTGTAGCCCGCACGGATCAGCGAAAGTACACTAACCTTAGGTTGATTGCTTATCGATCGGAGCTTCGCCCGCCTGACAGCTTAGTGGTGCATATACCATGGTAGGCACTGGAGCTCCAAACATGTCGACAGCATCAAGTAACAGTTGATCATCCTTCACTCTGACTCTCGCGATGCCCATGAGCGACCGTCTTGTTCTTGTTCTCGAGCAGTAACAGACGCGCGACAAAATTCTGACCACGCAGGCTGCCTGGCGGCCCTCTTCACTGTCGAGTTTCTCCACCTTCCCTTGTCCGTCTCCTACCGTTCACTCCCCATCAACCTTCTCTCAACATCGACATTGACACGGACAACAATTCGCCCTGTACATTTCCGACAGCAAACTGTGCTCGTTTGTCAATTCGCACAGCCAGAGAAAACGTTTCCTGTCGAGTGCTTGTCCGTCCTCAGCCGTATCCTCAGCCTCAGCCTCATCTCGTCTCTCTTGTTTCTGAGTCGGAAGTATGGCTCGGGCCAGCATCCTCTTCATCAGAGTCTCCTGGCAGGTCTCTTCTCATTGCGATCGCCTCCGGATTTCTCTCCCCCCAGAACTTTATCGGCAAGCGACCCGACGTGTTTGTTGACCGCGTGAGCTTCGTCTCATTGCTCCTGGTGTCCTTGGTGGCAGGTTTCTTGGGTCTTGGCCTCTGTAATGGAGGCGGCAGCGATGCGGTCATCAACAGTTTTTCTATATAGAAATTTCCGCCACCCGATGCGCAGGCAGAACCGAGGCCCACAACGACAGGTTACCCTCAAATATACCATCGTCGTGATTGTCATTATTGGCGTTGGCATGGCTGATGAGCTTCTCCAAAACTCGGCCAACAAACTCCACCAAGTTCTTTGCACACTTTCCAGCAATCTCAGTCAAACCGTCAGCCCCGTTCCCAATCACTCGTATAGTTCGCACGTGACGTTGCCTCACGACAATATAACAATACACTAGACCTGGCGAAGAGCGTCGATCCATCCTCGTGTCTCATCGCTGCAAGATCTGACACGACGACCACCAGCACCACCAGCACCACGAGGAACACAAGTACCGCGATCCTGAACACGACCACAACCGCAACCACACCCGCGACGACTTGACAACGAGCATGCCATGCCCAGGAGCAAATTGCTCTTCAACATCAATATCTGTTACGCTGGGGCCAGCTTAGGTTTTCAGGGGCTCAGGGGCTCAGGGGCTCAGGGGCTCAGGGGGGCTGCATCCAACCTATTCGCGACACGCAAAAGGTCCGAGACACCATTTCACGATCGCGACCTTGGATGTACAAGAGATTGTCACCGACATAGGTCGGATTCAAAGTAAAGTAGCAAATGAAAACAATGTATGAAGCCGCGCGTAGACTCGCTGGCAATCTTCTGAAACGTGCTGCGGTCTTGCTCATTCTGCCATAATCGACAGCCGCTGTTACCGTAAGGGGTGGCGAAGAACGTGTCCATGTCGAATGGGACACTGGAATGCTAGAGTGCTAGTTTATCATGGACAGATCTGTCATTTGATGCCTCCTCTGTTGTGATGAAGTGTTCAGAGCTGTGATCCGACGGTCCCTTGCCAGACGCGCAATGAGGCAGGAGAGCATCGACAAGTCAGTTTTGGCGTCGATACAGACTGGTCGGGAAGTCTTGCAGGCCGGAGCTCCGCTCAGGAAAAGTATTGTGCGGTCCATGGGGCCTTGGAAGGGTGATTTCGTCATCATCTCTTGTCAGCAGAGAGGAAGAATGGCGGTAGAAGAGGGCCGCAAAGCAGAGGCAGGTCATGTTCGGGTTGGCGCAGACATCGATCGTGCTCGGAAGATTGCAATACCCAGCCGCCGGCCTCCAGAAAATACGAAGTGTGTCAGTCTCGCAGAACTGGAATAGATTATAATTGCTAATCTTGCAAGAATAACGTGAGAGCAGGAAATATATTCCTGTTATCGGACGTACACCAGGTTGGAACACTTCATGAAAATGATAGTAACCTGAAGGCAATCAAACTGTATTCTATTTAGAAAAGCACGCCGAGGGATGGTAGTCAAGGCCGCTGTATCAAGTACAAGAGAAAGAACAAAACTACATTAAGAATACCAGCGGGTCCGCTTGTTGACCACATGGATCTTGGTGTGCTGCCGGTATGTACGCGCCAAAGCGTATCGACATGCCCGGGACCAGGCGCAGACTTGATCAAATGGATCGTCGTATGCTGTACCGGGAGGTAGAGCTATAGCCCGGCTCGCAGACGACGCCGCCGGTCGAGTTCTGGAAGTTGGCGGCTGCGTTGTTGGGAGCCACGGTCGGGTGCGAGCTCAGGGACCACGGGCCCTGCTCGACGAAGCCCGAGACAAGATGCTGGTAGCCATTGGCGGGCATCGTATAGGTGGCTGGCTGTACATGCGAACAACGTTGATAGGATGGTAACTGTTGCCGAGGATGGGAAAACATTGCTGGGGATGGGGATGCCGTTGTTGTTGTGGATGGGATAACCATTGCTGAGGGTAGGGGCACCATTGCTAGAGTCCCAGGTAGCACGAGGGTTGCAGCCATCAGACGTCATGGGATCCCGTTGTTGTTATGGACATGGCGCCCTCGCCAGAGTCCCAACCAGCACCGGTGTGGTTGTAGCCGTCGGAAAATGGAATCTCGTTGTTGGAGATGGTAATACCATTGTAGCAGTTGGCGGGCATCGTGTAGACAAGACTTTCCTGGGGCAGCGTTGACAGCGTTGTAGCCGTTGGCGGTCATGTGTAAACGGGACTTGGGCCAGCCTGGCCGGGATGCTGGTAGCCGTTGGCGGCCAGGCTGGACGGGATACTGGTAGCTGTTGGCGAGCATCGTGTAGACGAGACCTGGGCCAAGCGCTGGCCGTACGTGGGAAGAGCGTTAACAGGGTTGTAGCCTTTGGGAGCGGATTGCCGTTGTGTTTGGGGCAGGGTCGAGATTGTCGGAGTCCCAGCCAGCCAGCACCAGGGTTCCGGCCACCCAACATCGTGAGCTTCATTTCGTCGGCTGGCTAGCTGAGTCCTCAATGTCGGTCAGTTAGCCTCTTCCATCAATCCTCCCTAACCTCTTAGGCGTCAATTCGGTATTTTGGAGCAGAAATCAACTGCGCGAGGCTCGGATGATAAGCTGGAGGCCGCTGGATTGGCCCCTGAAGGTAGGTCAGAAAGGTCCTGGAGACAGGCCTGAACCCTTTGATTCAGCCAGGGGTCGACCAACCAGTCAGTATCCGGTTGATTGACTAGTTAAATCCGGAAGCTGCGCTCTGATCAATGGGTTGAGAAAGACGACGTACTCCTTTTCAGCCAAGTTCCGGCCGATTCGGCGATCTGGGAAATGAAACGGGTTTGAAGTTTGTGCAAAGATGCCTAGGAGCCGAAAAGGCTCAGCCAGCTGTTGACGCGACACACGCCCGTGGTGAAGTTTCCTGACGACTGCCAGGTGCAACGGTTGCAAGTAATGGAAGTGCATCTCAGTGTATTGTATTTGATCCAGCCGTGTTCCTTGTTTTGATGCTGACGCTGATGCAAATGCGGATGTTGGCGTTGTTGCTGGGATGCGCCGCACTCTGATGCCGATAATGGTGGCAAAGATATCGTACAAGTCGGTGCTCCCCACGGCCCGGTCCAGGTGTGTTCGAGGGTAAGAGATCTGCAAAATTTCAAAGGATGGTACAGAATATTCGAGGCGACGAAGATCAATGCGGTGGCCTCAATGGTTGCATGTTGGTTCTGCGTGGGATTCTGATGCATTTATTGTACAAGTTCGCTGCGATCCGGCTCTTGGCAGGACCCGAGCGTGAGCGAGGTGTAGGTCATCTCTGATCTCAGATGGCAACTTTGCAATCAGTGGTTGCCATTGTGCTGCATGGAGAGCCAGAGTGCGGCTGGTTGCGGCTGGTGCAGCTAGTGCGACTGATGCGGCTGATGGGGCTGATGGGGCTGACGCGGCTGATGCGGCTGATGCGGCTGACGCGGCTGATGCGCCTGATGAGGCTGATGCGGAAAATGAGGCTCATTCAGGGATTTTAAAGATTGGTTGGATTGACATGCGGCCCAGCAGGTCAAAAGGAGAACCCAAATACAGCGCTACACAACTTGAGAAAATATATCTGGGTACGTCAACAAACTTAACCTACGTGAAAACGACTTCTCAAGAATAAGGATTTGCGGCCAATTCGAATGCATACACATTCATGTTAATGCGATTGTGTCAAGTGTCTTTGTCGAACGAGTGGACGTTCACAGGAACTAAAGTCTCCCAGAACCGGTCGACACTCGATCGCCATCCACTCTAAACATGCTCAATCAAATCGAGACCTAGCTAGAAGGACCTGACACAACAATGGCTTTGCCCGACCACTTTTAAAAGTTGCATCGTGTCAGATTTGACAAAATTAGAATTGTTCAATAGTTGGTGGTTTCGCACAAAGACTCACCAGCTGCAGCCTGGGTATGAGGTAAAGCGGAGTCTGGTTGCTGCAGGATGCGAGCGAGCTGGTCCAGACACTATCTCAAGGGAGTCTCGCAGAAAAAAAGCCGCTCTTGATATAATGCTGCAACATCTTGATACAATATTATCATAACCAGGTACGGTTCTGGCCTGTTACAGAGGACTCGTCTGTTGAAGCCTCGATGTGACAGTTGGGAATGGTGTGACACGAAATATTCAATGAAAGAAGGACGATTTTTTGGTTCTCTATCAACCTCATGCATATCTTGCCATTCCCCAGCCGTCACGAGGCGACATCAATGGGGGTCTTGGTGGAGGTCTCGATTGGCCAAGTTGATTTTCACGCCATCGTCTTCTTCGCATCCGTCGTAGATGTGACATTGCTGTTGTTTGAGAAAAATATAGAACATGAGGGATAAGGACAGGCAGGTCAGAGCAGCGGGTCTAGACAAAGGTTATGAGTTGCAGGCCAGAATAGCAGGCTAGGACAGCAGTTCAGGGGCAACAAATCAGGGCAGCAATTCAGGGGCAGCAATTCAGGAGCAACAAATCAGGGGCAGCAGGGAGACGACAATATAGCAGCGCGATAAGGGAAGGTGACAGGTCAGGGCAGTAAGGTAAAGCGGCATGGCAGAGCAGCACCTGATTGATATGCATTCCGATACAACAGACATGCTCGCTGGAGATGAACGATAATCAAACATGTTTGGTGTTTCTCTCATGGAGTTTGATAAGGTACCTAAATAGCTTTGCTGGCTACCTTCTCACGACAAGAGGGAGCATGGGTGAAGAACGGGTTGGATAAAGGCTGCGAGACACCACATGGTTGCAAGCCATATGAACTGACAAAGCCAGACAGTCAAACTGAGGATTCCAAGTATTTTGAGCATATTGATGAAGCGAACTAGCTAATTGCTCGTGATCATGCGCTCGGGGGACCTCCGGTAGATTGCTGCGGAGTCTACAAAGCGTCGGATGCGGTGTTGCTGAAGACGCCGTGCATGGTAAGTCCGTTCGGCATTCCCATGACGTAGGCAGGACTGGAAGACTCGGACCTGACCACTTGATCCCGATCGCGGTGATACAGAAACAGCTGCTGCGCTACTGCGGCCCTGAACCAACAATGGAGCAGGAATCAAGAACACAACGGTTGGGAGTACCACCGATTCCGTGTGGCGACCGCGGCAGGTCTGGCGAACCTGGTCACTACACACTTACTGTTTCCGAGGACGAAAGAGCAGCGCAGAGAGGAATCAAACATCTCGGACTTGTCTTCAAGTATATTCACCAGCAACCTTACCATCATCTCTGACCAGAACGCTCACACCACCGTTTCTGAGCCCACCAAGAAACTCGTACGGGTCTCAGCCGACCTTCTGCACCCCTGCCAAACCACCGGAGCGCCGCGATGGTCAGCGCCATGTGGCCGAGCCCTCCCTCAATCCAACATATTGAATGGGATCTCATTGTGCCACAGTCGTCGCGACTAGCCACAATTAGGCCAGTTACCATGGCCACCAGTACAGTTCCTCCTACCAAGGCTGATTGGCAGGGTTTTGTTGTCAAGAACCCCGCTGCCCATTGCGCCATTCTCGCAAAGCTCCTCAACAAGATCGATATCAAATCAGGCATTCCCTCCTGCTCCCAACAACATCACCAACATAAATCGCGAGGGGGTCTCCGAGGGACCTCAACATCCGACTTGCGCTTGAAGTTGATCCGTGGCACTTCTTGTCGGATGGAAGACAGGCTTCTGTGATCCAAGCAGACCTTGCCCAAGGAACTGAGCCCCGCTTTGTGCTGGACAAGGTGTGGTGCTGATAGCCGTCAACATGCATCGTGTAGACAGGAGCTGGAGCAAACGGCTGGCCGGGCATGGTCGACTGCGGATAGCCGTACATGGGAACAGCGTTGACAGACAGCGTGTAGGTGGCTTGGTGATAGCCGTACATAGAAACAGTGTCGGTAGGCATGGTGTAGGTGGTCTGGAGCAAAGTGCTGACCGGGCATGGCGGACTGCGGGTAGCCGTACATAGGAACGATGTTGATTGGGCATGGGATGACCGTTGCTCGAGATGGATACACACTTGCTGGAGACAAGATAACCATTGTTGGGAATCGCAATCCGGTTGATGTTGGTGACAGGAGAAAAGTAGGAATTGCCAGACAGAAACGTGTCTATTAACACGTATGGAAACTGTCTGTCTTGCCACAGGAGCGTAATTGCCAGAGTCCCAGCCAGCCCGTGGGTTCCAGCCACCGCATTTTGTGATGAAACTGTTGTTGTAGTCGGCGACGAAGGTGGTGTTGCTGAGAGCAGGAGGGAATGCCTGATATGGCAAGAGGTCTTTCCATTGAAATTGGAGACAGGGGCGCCATTGCCGGCGTTGTTGTGACCGTTGGCGGCGCTACCGTGGCCGGAGTCCCATCCAGCACGAGGGTTCCAGCCACGACGTATTATGATGAAACGGTTCTGGTAGTTGGTGTACGGAGCTTGGGGGTGGCCTCGGACTCGACGTTGGGCTTCGTCTCGACCGGGAGGTGGGTCACAATGTTGTCGCAGATGCAGTGGCCGTCTCGATTCGGGTCGCTCGGCCAGCCTGGCTCATTCCATGCTTGTATATATATATAAGCGTGCGAAGAATGGTGGGTTTGCATCAGCGCGCGTACTGGCGGATGGTCTCGGAGATCCGCTCGATGCGGCCAGGGGGGAGGGGGTTGCCGCAAATATCGGGTTCGATGCAGGAGGCGGGGCGTGGCCAATGGCCATCAAAAAAAGGAAAAAGGAGAAACAAACGCTGGTGACATATGAGACCTTGGAAGCAGCGGCAGCATTGAAGCGACGGGTTGCGGGAGCGGAAGCAGGTATAACTGCAACAATAGGGGCAGGTGTCTGTGTGTGTCTGTTATCAAGGCTCGAAGCATTGCCAAAGACTAAGTCGTTCTTCGAGATCACCTAGTTACTTGAAAAACAGTCAACCTATTCCAGGCACGTGTCCAAATTGTTCCACGTGAACTCCAATGTTCACCGGGCTGGGTCACGTGCATATCCAACTCTGCGGGCTTGTCCAGTCTGCGCAAGACAGCTAGTCGATGATTGAAGCTTACATAGCTCCCGTCAGATGTCAATTGAACTCTGTGGAGACTGATTGTGGCTCGATTGTGGCTAGCGTGGCGGGGAGTTGGGACTGGTTGAATTGACACAAGCTGAGCTCCGGGGTCAGGAAAAAAGATGGACGAATCGGCCAAGCATCAAGTGGACCCACTTCAGAACATCTGCAGCGTTTCGGTTTGGCGAGATGGGACTGCTTCGAGCAACTGACTGGTGACGGAAGCTCCTTTGCTCTTCTTGGTTGGTTGATTGGGGTCACTAAATGTAGCCGCAATGTGCCTGGCCCTCGACTTGCTCTGCCTGGATTGACTTGCCTTTTCAATTTTGAGGCTGGCTCACCAGACAAAATTGCCCCGTCCCTCCTTGTTCCCATCAAAAGAGCAGCTGGACGCATACACCGAACTTGAGAAATGATTGCTGGACCCTGCCTACCCACAGACGTTGACGAGCCTGCACCTGTACCTTGGCGACATCTGGCGTCAAAGGAGCCGCCCCATGTCCCATCAAGCACGCAGGCGTCGACAACACTGGACCGTACAGCTGAGCAAGAGCCTCAGCCCCACTTACCACTGAGTGCCGAAGTCATCTCGGGTTGCAGATGATTTCTCTCGACTTGGTAATTTGGACTTTGGACCCGAAACACACATGCGCAAATTTTCTGCTAGATTCAATTTCAAGTCAACCTCCACATAACTTCCTTTTGACCTATTCGACTTTGCCCAGCTTGACTCGGCCCAACCTGATTTTGATCACTCAGTCCAACTTTTGACCAACCTCTGACCACCTTCTCACGACAACCGACCTCCAATGACAGTCATTACGATTTCACGATCACGATGATCATGCCCTGTCTACCACATCCGCTGCCCATTACATTCTTCTCTCCTTGACCTCTCGCCGTGCAGGCTTCCTGACGAGGTCCTGTCTGGGTGGCGCCCGTGACGAACAAGTCAGCCCAGGATCTCATTTCTTCTCCGTCGGCCTCTTCTTGATTCGACACTACTGTTTCCGTCTGCAGCTCAGGTCTTCTTTTCACGTCTTTGCGGCCAGACCCACCAACCTCTCTGCGTCGCTCGGTATCATGACAGGAGGAGCGGGGGACTTGGTTACAAGGTCTCTTCTTGGGCTCCCACTTCAACCATCTCTCCAAGTTTGTTGACGACGATGAAGTAAACGGAAGTATTGTCCGCCATCATTTGCATTTCCCAAGATTCGACCTTGACCTGTTCAATCAGCAGGCCGCCTGCGCTTTCGGACCCTCGGAGGCCTGGGGCAACAGCTGTACCCCGGGCTTCACGTCTCCTGGGACCAACTCTCCCCAGCACCGAGTGCCCATGAACCAAGCCAAGCAGAAATTCATGATCTCCAAGTCGCCTCTGGAAGCACATCTGCCTCAGTATCTGCGCTCCACTTGCGCCTGAGCATCACAGTCTTCGAAATAGGTATGTCCTTTGATTATCTTGCGTGGGCCACCTCAGGGAGTTCGATGGCACGGCCACTTCACTAACGAGCACATCTTCTGCACATCATCTGCAATCCCAACCTTTCCCGGCTGCTCTGCCACTACTAACGCCTTCTGAAACAGATCGTCATAACCACTGGGTCCCGTCATTCCTTCTTTCATCCTCAAGAACACACACCTACACATTACACAGCCCAGGCTACTGTGGCGCCATCACCAAATCCTCAGCGCCGGATCGTTGAGCCAGTTGCAAATCCATTGCAGACACCAATCTCCCAGAGACCCAACAACGGACTCTGAACCACACCTCCGGGTCGGGTAGTGTTGCGGGTAGGAAGCGAACCGTCAGGACAGGTTTCAAGGGATGAACCAAATACAACACGACGGCTGCCGAGATGGAGGTTCGACGCACCTGAGCTTTGGCGGTGGGCAATTTCCCAGCTGTCGTTTCCGGCAACAAGCTAACCATAGATCACAGACCAGAACTCGCCGCGCTCGCCACGATGGCCATGCCAAGACAACCAGCAAAATCTCCCGATGCACCCGCCACAGGCTTTCAGGATTGTCCCGGCGAAGACGAGACCCTGGGGGATCCCTGCCTCAAGGCCCTGGATCCCACGGAGTACATGACACTCGGTGGGGAGGGGCCCTGAGCCCTTGACACGCACCAAGGCTTAGAAGGTCGATGATGAAGGGGGTGGATTGGCGGGGGACTACAAAGAGACTTTCGAAATGTCAATACCCATTATGATAAATATCAGTGTCTTGCAAACTTGTGATTTTCTTCATATCGAAGAAGCGACATATGTAAGGATTTCATGGATCAATATGTACCCATCTCTTGATACTGTCTGTCGACAGTGGCGGGCAACATCATCACTCCTGCCTGCCTCGGCCCCAGTGTGCTTGACAAAATTCAAGTTGCAGAAATCACCCAGGGTCAAGCTGCCTTTTCCTCGTCGTGTTCAAGGCCAAGTACGTTTGCATGTTGCGAATCAGGGACTTGAGATGTAGGCTTCAATCGACCAGTGAAATGAAATGCAGCCATGCCGCAATGGGCAGCGGGCACGAGACTGAGGTGACGGCGGGCTATCATTTCATTTTCAGGTCAACCAGGGCACTGGCCAGCGGTGACTCGTGCAGGGCAGTCCAATTGAGCTGCGCGCGGCCAATGACTTTGGCCAGAACACAAGGCGGCCCTAACTCGATCTGTCTGTCTCTGTTCCTTGGCCTCGCACCACAACTCCTGTCCAAAAAGCACCCCCGGCACCTCGGAATGGTTGTCGACACACTCGGATTTCGACTTTTCATCACGCTTTACCGATCGGAGCCACGTCCAGTGCACCCTCGAGTGCATCACAACTCTTCTCCAAGCGCCTGGAGATCCGCACCCGGCGAGCCAAGATTGAGCGACAGGCTGCTCACAAGAGCGCATGGACGACTCTGCACCCTCTGAGATCGAGACCAGATCCGATCGAAACCTCGCAGTACCCGCTGACCTCCCATACCTCCGTGGAGGATGCCCGCCCCGACGAAGCATTGTTGTAAGATCCGAGGGCCTGACAAGTTGATGACGGAACGGCCATGCCTGCTTTGAACCTCGACCCTTGCTCCCAAGGAAACCATCGGGGAATTCGAAAACCAATGACGAAGAAACACAAGCCAGCACCAGTTCCAATTCCAGCTTCCGAGCCTGTGCTGTAACAATGCTCTGGCGGCCGACACAAGTGCCAACCTTGGCCTTTGCTCCCAAGGAACCAAAAGTTGTCCGGATAGTCGACGATGAAACGGCAGAAATGAGCTCCAGCTCCGGTTCCAGACCCGGCCCTTTCTCCCGATGATGGTCTGGTGGCCAAGACGAGTGTCACCGGGAAAGTCGATGACGAAGCACCCGCACCAGCTCCAGCACCAGCTCCTGCTCCTGAGCCTGCTCCCGAGAATGTCCCGGTGGCCAAGCCGCGTGCCAACTTGAACGTCGAAGATGAAGAAGCAGAAATCATCACCCAGTTATTTGCGCGTTGCATTGATAACGCCTTGGACGTTGTGCTGTGGCTTGTCAGTGTACTTATTGGGCTCGGCATTGTTTTGGGACAGGGCGATCGCCTCGCGCCTGTTCGACATGGAAGAAGAGAAGAGGTCAAGAATGGCAGCCACCAACATCGATGCTGCTGGGATACCCTGGCAGATGCTGCAAAGGAACTTGATATCGCTACATGACCAGCCCAGGCTCCCCTAGATCTCTGGAATTCCGGCTCGAGACGACGGCGCTGCATTCAGCATACTGATTGATGTCTCTGACACACAAACCTCCGCTGTGTGTGGCCCTCTGCAATGACCACTCGAAAAGTGGTACAGCAGATGCCTGGGAGGCCGACTCACATCTTGTCTCCCCACATGGTCGTGGTGGTTGTCGTCCCACTCCTCCGCGTGCACCGGCTTGACCGCAAGTAACGCAACGAATGGTGCGGCAAATGAGATCTGCATTCGACATCCCGATTAATGTCTCTGATACACCAGCTACCGCCTCGTTCGACGTATTCACAGGAAACAACGCCACGAATGGCACGGCAGATGAACGGGACGTCGCCCTGTGCCCCCCGCCTCGTCGTGCTCGTCGTCCCCGTCGTACCCGTTGTCCTCTCCCTCTTTCTCGTCCTCTAGCTAGCCCCCGTCCTCCTCCGTGTTCATGCCTCGACAGAACACAACGCCACACATGGTACGGCAGATGTCTGAGAGGCCGCATTTCTCCCCATTTCTCGACATCTCTTTCGTCGTTCTCCTCCTCTTCTCTATTTGACGTCACGACAGGACACAACACTGCCCTTGACTTGACTTCACCATACCACATCACATGACTCCGAAGTCAGCCAACCTCTCTCATCTCGTACCACGGAAGCTGGAAGATGGTCTTCTGCGGTCTTTCTGCTTTCCTGAGGTGAAGTGGTAAGCCAAGTCTTGGGACCAGTTCTTCCAAGTTCCCCATCATCTTCCGAGCCTGATGCCTCATCGTACTTGCAGATAGTGATGTCGACTTTGTCCCCATCACAACACCAAGAGATTCCATGGTTCCTGCATCCCTTCCGGGTTCCTGTATCTCATCACCAGCCGTCTCCTTCCTCCTCTTCCCTCTTTGCTCTCCCATTCTGGACAACTCCCGTGGACGACGTCCAGCAAAGCGAAAGAGGATCAGGCCTCGGCAAGGCAACGGGTTTGTAGCTTTGGATTGCATTGGATAGATAATGAAGTAGGAATAGAAAGAGAGCTAAAATTCCAATTTGCTTCACCGTTTTCCCTTCAACGTGACACTTTCGATAGATTAGCTAGTCCAATCCTGAACGACCCAGGAGCCAAGCCATCCCGTGACGATGAAGTCGCCGAGTTCAGGCTTCGGGCTTGGCTGTTTCGGTAACGCAGTATGGAGATTGACGGCCCCTTATTTGGTTATTTGCCACCTTCTCCTTTAGCTTCCTCTCATGTTGTCGGTGTCATTGTTTGCCTCGCAGCTGCTCCTATTTGTCATTGGTCCTCTTCCTGTCGGTTTCCCTTCCTGTCGGTCTTCCCATTTCTCTCAGCCGCCTCCCCTCCTGCCAGTTGCCACTCCCTGCTGTGAGCTACCTGCTGTCGGTTCCCCTTCATGTCACGAGCTCCCGTCTCTCGTTGTATCGGTAACCCCCTTTCTCTCAGTCGCCTCTCCTACTGCGAGCTTCCAGCTACCATGAGACACCCACTACTAGGAGCTGCTCCTTGATGCCAGCTCAATTCATCCTACGCAATTGGGAATGGACGCTGGACTTTTGCATTATTCAGTGTATCGATATCGGTTGGCATATCTCGTGATAGGTTCTGGGGTTCGGATAGTCATGAACCCCTGAACTCTCGAGCTCCTGAGCCCCTGAGCCCCTGAACAGTTAAATTTGTGAACACTTGAAACACATGAGCACCTTGAACCATGTCAAGCGACCAGACCTATACTGGCAGGATTGAGAGCAGCCCAGCTCCTTCCTCTGATTGCACAACGCAGGCTGCCTCCCAACTTTGGAATTGTCGCCGTTGAAATGTCCATCGAAAACCGCATGATTCCAGATACTCGAGCCAGTTCTTGTCCAATGTCAGGCCAGTCAGAGTCTATGCACAAGATGTCCAATTCCCCCTTGTTTCTTTCCTCGCAAGTGCCAACTGAACATCGACTTCCATTTGCACCCAAGATCTGACGAGCGTTCTCATCTGAATGTGCGCGATCCCGGCCAACCAGACTCGAGGATGACCTTCTAGATGCAAGACTAGATCCGGACATCGTGCGGCCAGTAGCCTATCGCCGCGGGGGCAGCCGACGCGGACCGAACACAAGGCTGGGCACAGAAAAGGGGCAACCGAAAAATTGCAACCCCTGATGGTCAGCACACCTCGTACTAGTCACAGCCATGTATATGACACGTGAGACCGCTGCACAAGGTGCTCCATCAACAGTAGCCACCAAAAAACAAGAAAGTTATGTACTTGATGTCAATCTTGAAGATGCGGTTTTCTCAACAACCAAGCGTCGTGAAGGTGAGCGGACAGATATTTCAGAAATTTCAGACCCGTCTCTACGTCCGGAGGGCGCTGAAAAGCTATGGAAAAGCCGTTTTGAATTTTGCACTTTTCGCCTTTCTGACTGGAAAACGCCAAATCCTGCTCTGGCAGTGTGACGGTAGCGAGACCTACACCATTCGAAAGCCAGGCATCCAGAGGGCCGGTAGAGTCTCTCGCTGAGTCCGGAGGCGCCGTTTCTGTGGAGATATGCTCGAGTGTCACCGCCGACAACAAGAGGAAAAGGATGATCCTCAGGTTATTCAGAGACAATTGGACACCCGCCGGCTCACGTGCGAGTACGTGGCCAGAGACATACAGCTGCTGGTAGAGCGGGAAGCGAAGATCAGAGCATTCAAAGCCACAAGCGTCAGTACAGCAACCGACCGCACGGCCATGGGACGTAGTGCAGCCGACAGCCAGGACCAGCTTCGTTGGCTACTTGACCAGTTTTCTTCACTGCCAACCCTGCTAACCAAACATTTCCGCGACCCAATTGGAGTGCAACATCTTGCTGCTGCTCGAAATCGGATGTCAGATGTCACCCGAACTCAGTCGAGCAGAGTTCCCATTCAGCGAGGAGTCTACTTATCGTATACCGTACTGAATAAACTGCATCTTTTCTCATTGCCGGTATGACGATTGCATCGTAAACTAAAAGGGCTGTCGAGATACCATCAGATAGAAACATCGAGCTAGAACAGAAAATGCGATTATGGAGAGCCAAAATAAGGGGGCGAAATTTCCTAGAATCAGTCTTGAGTTGTTCAAGGTGTCTGGGCCTCTCAATTTGGATTCTAGCCGGAACCACTGTCACGTCCCATACAGCGCTGGCACTGCAGCTGAAATCAGATCAGCGCTATCTACTTTCGAATCAGGATATACAAGGGCAGCTCCGTCACCAACGGACAAAAAGGGGCAAAGCAACTACGAGATCCTCCTTGATGAGCTAGATTGAGAACAAATTTGAAAGATCCAGACGAAGATGCTTAGTATAGAGAAAGTGCCAGCCATATATCAGGGGACGGTGTATCCTACAGTAGGAATCAAATGGACTCGGGATCAACTTTGTTTTCGTTCGTGGGCAGCAAATGCCTACTGTGAAGTGTATTCGCAATGTCTGGCAAGCGAGTGGTTGGGACATTCATTCGATTCGGGTGCTCAGGAGCATCGTGACAACATACTGGCGAGCTTACAGCGGCGAAATACTTGGTGCCCTTCTGGCACTGGTCTCAACCACGATGGGAAGAGACGCGACAATCGACAGACACGATGGGACTACTCGTTTCACTAGAGCTTTGAATCGTGTTGAGGAAGGGGGATGGCTTGTGACTACTTGAGATAAGCTGAAATGTGCAGGGAAGCTATGGTGGACCGAAAAACTGGTACTGTGAGGGCTGATATATGAACATAAGCGGGAGCCAAGCTGCGACAAATGTCGAGACGGGAAACCCAGACCTGAATTGACGACCGCGGGCAGCTGCCGCTGTCCACGGGAAGTGCTTTGATGCCGTAGAGGTGTTCCGAGGCTTCACTGGTCCTCAGTGTTGAGGGCCTAGACCATGTCCGAAAGGAAAGGCCGAAGATCAGCGGAGCCTGTAGCTCCTCGTAGCTGTCAAGGAGTTCTGGGCTGCCGTGGCCACCCATGCCGTCCTCTTCAGCGACCCCAGAACTCTGGCGTCAACTTCGGCGGTTCCTGGCTACGTTTGGTACGATTCACATGTACAGGGCTCGAAGTTGTCGTATTCGTGGATGCGTACACGAAGCCCCGTTGCCTCGAACCGAGTCCCCTATTTGGTCCTGTGTTAGCTCTATCGACTGGAGCTGTGGACTTTCCTCCAGATTTGCTATGTTACATGTATCTGTTCTGGTTATATTGTCATTCAAGTAGGAACAGCAGAGATGTGCTTACGGTGGTCAACGTGACAAGGTGTGTCGGATTTTCCAAAGGGAGTTTGGCGCCGTTGATGTCAAGCTGCAATTCTGTCGATGCTGCGCCGTGATGGGTGGCGTCTAGCGATGCATCGACAGATAGTTTGTTGAGTGGAGCGCTGGTCTCCCTGCTTGTTCAGCTCAAATGTATTCGTGTTCGTCGTGAGTCCTGTGCGTAGCCGCATCGCGCAATGATATCGCAAGGGCAGGGGCTGGAGTGGTTTGGACAAGCAACGGCCTTAGGAATGCTGTGTGAACTCCAGGTCCGTCCGCGAGAAAGTCAGCAGGGTCTTATCCTCCTGGATGGCTGACCACCTTTCGGATCCAGTGTCTAGTCAAGAAAACCTTGGATGCTGTAGGTGCTGTCCGAAAATGCCGGGGCCTTCACGGCTTGGACGAAGGGTTCGAGGAGGACACTCTCCGGCATTGAACGCCTCTACGCTCTCCTCATCTGCGTTGTCAGCCCGGTTGGATGCATTCGTAGATGCTCCTCCGGTAGTCAGTGCATACATTCAGGTCATTAGATCACTGGCTTGCTGTGGGTGACTTGATAAGAGGGCGAGTACACTCTTCTATGCTTTGAAACCAAAAGAGGAAAGGGTTGGGCGAGGAAGAGTGTACTGTTTACAGCAGAAACGCCACATCGGAGAACGAATTCATCAAGGGTTGGCGATACACTTCCTTTTGCAACCTAGAGACATTGTTGGAGAATGTCAAAGGCCGCGTCGAGTTGTTGATGTGGGCACACTTAGCTCCCCAGAGGCTAGATCAAGAGAGCCACTCGATGCTGTTGCATTCTTGTACATGACTTGTTTGCTAAACGGCCGCTGGGCTGCTGCCTGAAACCCGAGATTGGTGTCTGGATGGTAGGCAACAAACACGTTGCTCGCGAGGGGTGCCATGACAATTGCGTTTGGCAGCAGGTCTCGAGAAAGGAACAGACTGGATCGCACACAACTTCACAATCGCGGTTGTCAGGTACTGTTTTGAACATGAGGTTTGAAGAAAACTTGCATTGGGCACCGCGAAGGAAAGGTCTGCCAGCCTGTCGACATGATCCAGTATCTGGCAGAATCGATCAAGCACAAGCACCGAGCTGTATGACATTTGCCAAGAATGATTCCTCTGCAAGTTTCTGTACCGCGTCTTTCACATCCAAGCCCACGCCCGTCCATGCCAAATGTTTGTAACCCTATTTGTATCCAGAGAAGCGCCGCTATCCTACGCATCCTCGAGACTGCGCTGCCCGTCTGAATGCGCCGAGGACCGCAGGGGACCGAATAGCTATGTGACATCGAGGAGCGGGTTCGAATTCGTGGACGATGTCGATCGTCTCGTTGTGGAGGAGAGCAACGGTGTCGGCAGGGTCTTGCAGATGGGGCTGAAAGGTTGACCGACGGTTGGCTCGTCGTTGCGGAGGATGTGGGCTCGGTAGCCGTCGTCGGGTGTCTTTCGCCGAAAGAGGTCGCCCTCTTTGTCGGCGCGCTGCGTGTGCAGATGATTGGGCAACCGGGGAGGATCGAGAAGCTCCTGTGTCATACAAGGTCAGTATGCAAGCATCCAAAGTTTCGGCGAATGACCGACTTGAGTCAGAGAAAAGGAAAGCTTGGAAATTTCGCTCACCCATGAGCCTTTGACGTCCAGCAACCTCGTTTGACCTCGCCGAATTCAGGGAGATTGGAGACGGGAAATGACGCTGAGGGATCTTTTTGAAAAGTGCAGAAACCAGGAGATGGTCGAGAGATAAAAGGGGCGGCAGACCCTGCAGAGAGGAAGCCCATTGGCGTGGCCATGTCGAAAGCGCAGCTTCAATTGGAATGGGGCCGTTCCGCACGCTTTGCACGTTGCGGGCTGTTGCGCAGGCGGATCGTACTGGACAGGAAAACCAACTTGATCTGCCTCCACGGCTTTGGAGGGAACAAGCGGGAATTGAAAACTGCCAGCTGGGAGCGGTCTGGCAGCGGTCGTGGTTGGGCCTCCACACGGGCACGAATGCAGTGCTCTGAGGGCGCTGGGCTTCAGGACATGTTCGATTTGAAGGCACTCCACCTGGGTCACACCAGAGCCGGTTGCGAGACTGGCCAGGGGCAGATCGATAAGCCGGACTCTCCACAGCCAGCTGTTGTTGCGCGTTGTTTCATCACCCAGCTTTTGTTTCCCTCTTGGCTTGCCTCTCGTCGAGTTTCGGTGCAGAAATTGAGCCTCGAAACAGGAACTGCGGTTTCAATGATCAAGTTGAGCACTGCTCTTGAATGCACAGAAAGAGTACTTGGACTGTATGGCCGGCGAAGTGCCTGGAACGCGGGCGGGAGCTAACGGGAGCTCCCGCGTCGACAAAGATTTTGTGCGAAGATGTAGTGGGGGAGTCTGGGACGGGACTCACTGAATCGCATCGATGTTTCGATATGCATGTCCTGATGCCCTCAAAACCGTACCGCATCTCGCCATGTCGGAATTCTCACACAACTTCGAAGTATGTTCAGCTCCTGGAGCTTTCCTTGTAGCACAGCAAACAGGTTTCGTGGTTTCGTGGTTTCGTAGCGTCAATGCGTCGAGAAGCATCCGATTCACATGCGGCCTGGCCTCGCAAAACTACATTTCGCCTCCATCCTGTATTCTCGTGTACACTATGCACGTTGACAAGATGCCTAGATTGAGGAACAAGAGTAGAAGAAACACGACCCGCATATGTGACTAGATCAGATCCAACAAGACGACGAACACAAGCAGGACGAGCAGGAAAGGAGTCCGAAAGTATCGCGATATGGTATTTAAGAGGTGTGGCACAAGGCCCGGACACAATACTATCTAAGGATCAACACTTGTCCATCGAGTCGGTATTGGGGACGGTGATGGCCTTGGTGTTGAGGTCCCACCCTCTACCCTTTCGGGGGCGTGATGACTTTGCTGTATGCTGAAGATAAACGACAGTGTTCCCAGTGTCAGAGTCGATGACGTTGCTGTTGTTGCGGTGGACTCTGCTGTGTGCTAGTGTCAGGTCGGGGTCGCTGACGTTGTTGGTGTTGGGGAAAGGGGTCAGGGACGGTGAAGGTGTCCGGGTCGATGAAGTTGCTGTTGTTGCGGTGGATTCTGCTGTCGAGTTTCCTCGGGGACAGTGATGGCTTTGATGTGGGGTCTCCATGGTAACCTTGGTGTTGAGTCTCCCAGCCTCCACAAACTGCCAGTTTCTAGTCGATACAATAACTCAAATAATCAAGAGTTGTGGCGAACTTGTGATGAACTAACCTGCATGACTGATGATCAGGCCCATGTTTCGCTTGGGTTGCTCGTTGGAGGGCCAGCGCTGTGTGATGTGGTCCAAAATGTTGCTGACGACAGAGCAGCTGGATGAGCTTGGATTAGTCCAAGTTTGGGTCACACTGGATGATCACGGTGTCGAAGCCTTGGGCTGCAAGCGACGAGACAATATTGAGGGTGCGCTGGGGTATCTGCAGGTTACGTTCAGATGAAGCATCTAACTAACCTGAGCCATTCCCTTGTCAGAGGCGCGATGCTCCCACTGTCCAGTGAAGGTTCGCTTTGCCTAGATCTGTCCCCCAAGTTGCTGCCCTGTGAGTGCGACTTCTTCCTTGATAGCGGCGGGTGCTTCGTCGCGCAGGTACTTGGAGGCGGTACTTGGAGGCCTTGGGGAGGTTCGTCTTCAGTGTACAGGAAGCTGGTCTTGACGAAGCTGGTCTTCCAGTATCCCGGAAGCTTCATCGCGCAAGTATTTGCAAGCCTTGATGACGTCGGTCTTCCGGCTCTAGTCATTGCGACCTTGTCCTCGACAGAGGCTGGTGCTTCTTCGCAAGTGCTTGCAGGCCTTGATGACGTTGGTTATCCTCGATAGAGGTGGGTGCTTCATCGCGCTGGACGGTGGTTCGGATCTGGCGTGGATGGTAGAGCTTTCATTTCATCGTCGAGGCCCTGGAGAAAGATGAATTGTTGGACACAATGCCGGCGCTGCATTTCGTGCACACTGCGAGGTTCGATGAGTGGAGTGGCCAAGCTGGCAACGAAGCCTCGGTGAAAGGTGTCGTGGGGGAGATTTGGTTGATGTCAAATATAAAGTCCTGTTCATATACTTGTGTTCCAACATTGGAGACTTGAACTTGTTGCTGACATTCTTCCGCAGAAGATTTGACAGAGGCGGATATCGAGACCATGTTGCATTAAAGTACAGTGAAGTTGAGGGTGCATGGAAGTACACAAAGCTGTCAATTGCGGCTGCATCCGTCTTGGCTTCAGTCGCTTCGGCGGTCTCAGAGGCCCAGCCGGTGCAGTCACCAGCTGCAGGGTCGTGCGCTCGATTTCGAAAAAGTTTGTCCGACCTGAGCAGCAGCCTCTGGCGGTGTCGAACCACCCACGGCAAATACGACGGAGCTAGCACCCACCGTCAGACTCCATTCGGGCCCAGCTCACTGCTTTTCAATGGGACAGCCCAAACATCATTTGCTCGAGATACTTTTTTTCCCGGCGACCTCAGTACTGCCGCGTCCGCACTGGCACAATGGAGTCGCAAGCAAGCCAATCTGTCTTTGCCGACTCGGGAACTCAAGTACCCAAGTCACACTTGCTTGGCCCAGCACGCAAATCGCATCTTCGACTCTCTGATCACTGACGTACGTACGCAACCAAGGCGCCTTTACCTCCTCAACCTCTACCTCGCCCTCTGCAGTCCCTACCAAAACCTCGCCGAATCCAAGGGCATCATCGCTACCGTACCCTAGCAGCGCCGCAACGGGACAGTTGACAATCTTCGGGCTCTCTTCCGCGACGAGCACCTCGAGCGCCCCAATGACCAAAACTGGAAGATCAATGTGATCAAGGCTTGCAAGTCCTTGCGTGGTGAAGGACCCCCCAGATCCAAGCGCATCATCGCTTCTCTACCCCGGCAGCGCCGTAACGGCACAGTCGACAACCTTCGGCTGGAAGACCGAAGTCATTAAGGGTTGCAAATACTTGCGCGACGAAGCACACGCCTCTATCGAGGACAAGCAACGTCATCAAGACCTGCAAGCACTTGCGATTAGCCTACAATATCCCTAGCACAGAGCGGCTCGGGCATGGGCCTGTCAGCAGGAATCCAGTTTCCAAGGTCAACGGGGGGTGGGCGAAAGCCACATCAGTCGGCCCGTACAACGAGTCGACGGATCATTCTCAATGATTCACCCTCAAAGGCCGAGAGCCATATAAGCCGGTACCAGCACCAGCACCAACAACAGCAGCACCGGCATCACCAACCACTCCTGCGTCCACACAACTCTGCCTGGGAACCCCTGCGTCGACTGTGCTATTCACTTTGCGAGCCGGTTAATTTCCCGACCACAGCCGTCACCACTACCGAAAAGGGCGCCATCGATAGGAGTATCTACGGTACCTGCGCCATCCTGCGTTGATTTCAACGGCGACGAACGAGCGTGATCACCCTGTTGGGTTCCTTCATGACACCTTTGCGGCAGCACGGTCCTTTGTGTCATTGCGATGTAGTGTCGCATCTAGCCTCAATAAACACATCAAACCCTCTTGAGCCGACATGGCATACCTGCAAGATTCGCCTATAGTTGTCATCTGTGAACCTTGCCCGTGTCTCTTGTGTGATTTGATCTCATTGCCAGACCAAAGGTAGGTCAACAACCAGATGGAATGCAAATGACAACCTACCACATTGCACCTATCGACGCATGGTTCTTGATGATTCATCCCGACGAGAGACGAGTGTTATCCTCCATGAAATTGGTCGCCGCGACGGCGTCCTCTGCTGTTGGGAGCCTCCGTCAGAATGGAGCGAGGTGTTCCGATCTTCCACATTTCAGCAGCTGTAGCCAGTGACACAATCTCCCAATTGATGCTGTCGTGCTGAAGTCTATATAAGCTTTTCGTATGGTACTTGGTACTACGCCCTCTGGGCCGGACTCTTCTGGATCGCACACTCCAATCGCGAAACGCCACTGCAGAGAGCACCTCTGGCTGCTGGGCTCAGGTTGATTCGATGGGCGCAGGCTGATTCGCTGCCCAGCGGCGGACGGTCCAAGGACAATTCGCCAGGCAGTTACATTTTCAACAACATCACGTCTAGTCAATACATAAACACATCCTCCCTCGGCAGGTATCAATAGATATCTCTGTCGCTCCCAGGTCGATAGCCCCGACCACCACGCCTCTTTCTGTGTCATGCGGACATCATATGCGTTGGTCGCCACTATCGTGGACGTGCATGGGACTTGGGTCCGATCAAGACAATGGCGAACATATATGTGCGGTATCAGTTCAGGTAACCTCAGTCTCTCAATGCACTACCATTTTCTTTTCAAGTTCTGGGCGCAGAGCGATATGCTTTCGTTCAATGATGAACCAAGTTCCTCCAGCCAATAAGAGGCCATCAAGAGAGTATTTCTCAACCCCCTTTTTCTCTTCCCACTTTCCCCCTTTTCTGAAATGATAAGGAGATGCCCAACCGGGACAGAGCCACTCCGGGCACAGCTCGTCCGAGAGTGAGCGACTCGCAAGAAGCCTCAGCCGCCACCACCACGCTAAGAGTATCTCATCTCTCAAAGAAGCATGGCGGTTCTCCTGCTATTCAAGAATATACATCCACCGCAGGTACTTTCATGCTCATGACCGAATCTTGATCCCCTCGTCAACGCAACCACTCCTCCCATGGCTACCCAAGGCTCTCAAGATTGAGTGCATTCATGCCACAATCCCATCCGCGCGTTCTTGACGTTTCGATGTTAACGCCACGATCGATTGCTTTGCTCTTTGTATGCTTCAGCACTGAATCGAGGTTTACCCAATATCACAGCAGGACGTGTCCCCACTCACAACATTCAATGCAGTCAAGTTCCTCTTGGTGTTGTCGGCGATTTGCAGCACCCTCTCCGAAGTATATATAATCTTCCAAGCACCGGAGGTAACTTGCGGCTTCGAGTAGCCTTTCGCATAATGAGAAAAGGGATGCAAACAGAATCCATGCATGGCAACTTCTCGTATCTCATGTTGTAAGGTTCCCAAAACGCCAATGTTAGATGGGAACCTGGCCTCACAAGATGCCGCACACTGGTAGGCAGCAATAGACAGATAGGTGGACAGAATTGAGAAAATCGAACAAAATCAAGTTGTCATCGGAAATGAGAAAGTTAGAAGAGGAACAACATTGCGCTGCATATATGCATGGATGACCATCCTACCATGCTAGTCTTCGACAGAGGCCTGCGGCTGTTCCCCCTGCTACACGACGCTAACTACTGACTGCGGTTGTGCTGATTTCAAAGGCAGTTCAACATGTATACAGCAAAGAGGAAGAGAGGGAGCTGTTGATAATATTGATATACGCCGCCGTGCTTAGTTGGTAACTAGACAGGGAGATCGCTTTCTCATCGGTGCCGGAGAGAGTGACCCAGATGAATGAAACAGAAATAGGGAAAGGTGCAGTCTCTTACCGTTCCCTAGCCCCTATGTGCCAGCTACGGCCAACCAGGTCCGCTCCAGGGGTCTTCGTCGCCGACAGACGTGTCTTAGTCAACTGTACCGTCCACACAGGATCATACATCTGGAAAAGACGGCGATCGAAATGCTTTTGATCAAGTGCAAGCGGAGAATTTGATGTGCTAATCCAAAAACAGAGAATACCATTTCAACATGGACCACAAGTTGCGCCCCCGAAACCTGCACGACCACCCATTCGCATTTGTTTTGCTTTACCAACGTGAGACAAACCCAGATTCACTTAAATGACTCGATCTCTGCGCGACGAGATGTAGGGAATGCACAGACCATACCTTATCTCGACGTCCCGAGACTGAACCCTCTCCCCCAATTCGAAGCCAGGACCAACAAAGGATACCGAATTGGGGCCGCAACTGCAACTTGATGTCGCACTGACACCCCGACAGGACGGATGCAGAGATAAGTAAACTGATTGTGCATCTGCTTAGGGCGCAGGGGGTCAGGAGAGTCGAGAAGAAGATTCGTGAGGAAAATGGAGGAGGTGGAGTCGCCCGAGTAGGAAGATCGAGAAGAGGAATCGAAGTGAAAGGTGGAGGTCAAAAAGCGTGAGAATGAACCAGGATGGAAGGCCCAGGCGAAAAGTGGCGATCAAAATTAAAAAAAGACATGTCCGGAGAAAAGTTGAGAAACGTTGCTGAATGGCCATCATGAGATTCCGCCTTCGACAATCTGGGTTGCAAAGTTCCAAGCGAGAACGTCGATGATTGTTCTCGGCGCAAACAAGTCCATTCGATCTGGTGCGATGACGTCGTCCGAGTTGATCGCCGTGGAAGAGAGTCCGGAGACTGTCAAACGTGCCGTTGCGGCGCGTCCAGGGTGCAGCCAGGATGTGGACCCAGCGAGGGCGTTGGAGGACAGTCCGGTTACAGCGATGACACGGGTGCTCTGCTTGCTTGGGTAGCCTTGGTGAAGCTTGCGAATACCTTCTCGCCGCATTCGGAGCACTTGAAAAGGCCATTTGGTAAACGTGCCACAATGTCTGCAGTCACTTTTTGCCCGTCTCTGCGGGCGAGCTGACGTCTTGGCGCCCAAGTGACCGCGCTCGCGATGAATGGGCCGTCTTGCTGTCTCTTGGTAAAGGCAGCCTGAGTGGGGGTATGCGCTCCAGCGGCGGCAGTGATCGGTGCAGGAGGAATCGTCACCTTGACCACAGCGCATTGCGCAGAGTCTGAGCATTCCGCGACCCGACGTCGACAGCAGCAATGCTTCCATTGAAGGCGGCACTCGAATGCGACAACAACATAGGGAGCCCAGTGATAATCAAGACAGTGGATTGAATTGTCCAAAGTTCGAGGATCAATCGGGTACCACTGGAAGCTGTGGTGGTCATGGCTAGCTCAGGGCGGCTCCAGGGTAGCTCCAGGGTAGCTCCAAGGTGGCTCCAGGACAGCTCAGCGCAGCTCAGGGCAGCTCAGGGTAGCTCCAGGGTAGCTCAGGGTAGCTCCCACGTGGCTCCAGTAGCTCCAGGCTGTGGAGCTGGGCCATTTTTCGTGTTTGCCAGCAATGATCTGCAGTCGGTGGGGCCTGTGGCGTGTCTTCCGGGTGTCGCCAACATCAGGGTGAAGAAAAGGAATGATTGTGCTCTCAAATTGCGCGCTGATATAGGGTGCAGCTCTGCTTGCCTCCTGTGTCGTCAGAGATTGGAGTATGTTTGGGGTATCCTTTGATCGGCGCGGACAGGTTGTCCTTTCACATCTCAACAGGCTTGTTGGTGAATGAACCTCAATCGGGGCACCTCAACTCGAGGTGACCATGGCTAGACTAGTTTGAAAATCCACTGAATTTCCAGTTGAAGAGCGCCCGTCACGCGAAGAAAGGCCTACTGTCCGCAGCACTGCAAGCTGCACGTGACTCCAGTATTTCGGCCTCTCTCTTGCGGAGCTACACAAGACCGTTCATCTTGATCGGTTCCAAGTCTGCGTCTTGATCTCGTCGTACCCCATATGCTCGGCAAATGTCGCCGCCGACATCTCTCTTCCTAGGCATTACAGCCTCTGCTGCATCTCACAACTATCTATCTACTGACCTCGACCTCTTCCCCTCTTCCCAATTCCGCTCTCATTAGGACGCATCACTCGACCCTGCAAACAACCATCCGACACTGTCGAGAAGCCACCGCGGCTTCGTCTCCGCTACTCCTTTGGGCGCACACCATGCGCCTCTTGAATGGAATTGTGAGAACCGTCTTTCCCGGCAAGCCTTGCCGTGGGCATTCTCTAGTTGTCTCCCTTTGTCTCTTCGTGTCTTCAGAACTCTAACAATCAGTGACTTCGATTCGTACAGTTCTCGAGGATACCTCCAAATAAGACGATCCCAACGTCCAGCGCGGTCAGGTCCCACATTCTGCTCCCGATGTCCGAAATCTCTTGCGAGTCCGATCGACGCGGCCACCGCCAATACGCTTCGCCAGTCGGTTCTCCGTAGTGCCCGGCCTTTTCTGCTTTGGAGAACATTGGCGACTGTCAGGGATGACTTCCGAACTCTCTGGCACATCGGCGTCACCAAGGGCGACGATGAACATGCGATCGTCCTCGTCCTCTTTCCGACAGTTGAAGAGTCCGGTCGAGTAGCCCCGCGCTTCTCGACTGAAGCATGAAGCAGTCGTGTCCAATGCACTCTTTCTTGAAGTGTCACGCGGGGCACTTGACTACTTCTCCACGAAGCACGAGGACTCCTCTAGACAGCATTACCTTTCAGTCCAAGTTGACGCATCCTTGGCTCCGCGTGGTCTCGTTACCTCAACATGGCTCTTGGGATGCAGCAAGCTGTCCTCCGCAGAGTTGTCGCCGATGGGTGCCAGCCTGAGCGTGGTAGCCTCTGTGTGTAAATCGTGGATTAGCCGGGGACTGGGTGGTTGGTTTCAATTATATGTAGCCTTCCTGCTGTCGAAACTGACTTCGTTGTACTCCTTGGCCGAATCTGGTGAGACCTTCATGTCAATACGATAAAGTAACTTGGGACCAATACCAGACTGTATCGTTATCGAGATAGCTTGATTCACCGTCATCTATATGGTTTGCTTCAACCCTTTTTGCTTGGACCATAGCTGTCTCCTTGGCGGCCATGGTCTTCATTAATGTCTCAGATCACTCCAACTGGCTGAACACGCGCTTCGATCTCGAGCCCCGTTTCTGTTGCCAGACAACCATCAGCAGAGCTATCTCGCAAGGTTGGATGTCCACCATTCAATAGCTCCTTGAGAATGGAGTATCAACCAACCAGATCTGCGCGGCTACCGACCCTTGTGGTGATATCACTCGGCAATGTGTCCATCTGAGTTCCTTAGGTGACGAAGATTCTGAACCCTGGTAGAGTGTCCTCAAGTATACTCTTCACCACAAGTCGTCCTCCACTGCCCAATTTCCAGGTCGGAACGGCGCAGATCTGTTATCCAGTGTGGCGAACCTTGACCGACGAACGGGCCGAGACATTTCGTTGGCACCTTTTAATGAAAGGGTTGTCCGAAGATTTCTACATACAATTTGGTTATAGCAGCAAAGCCTATGCTTGGCGAGAAGGCATCACATGGGAGATCAAGAAAATGTCACATTGAGATACAAAAACGAGTATGGTGCATGCAGCAAGTGAGGTTGTTCCATTTGGGTTCAAAGACCGAGAATGATGAATGTACACGCGCAGGTAATTGACAAACGAGCTCAACTCAAGAGACTCATGCAATTCCAACACCAGTAAGATACATCTGCCAACCGAAAGCGTGTGAATATGTGCTTGTACCCATCGACGATGCAATGCTTGCCTTGAACGTGAGGGGAAACTCGCTACCAAACAGACCGGACGACCGACGATGACAAGCAAGAGACAACTTCCACCATCCCGGCGAGCCATACATAACACAAGACCAGACCAGACCAGACCAGACCGGACCAAACAAGAAGCCAAAGGGCGGCTTCCACCACCTCTCGAGGCTGCCCCGGAAGAACCGGGCGCTGACCCCAAGAGGCAGCTTCCACCACCCCCGGCGAACCATACACAAGACCAGACCAGACCACACCACACCACACCGGACCACACCACACCGGACCACACCACACCAGAACACACAACAAGCCAAAGGGCGGCTTCCGCCACCTCCCGAGGCTGCCCCGGAAAAACCGGGCGCTGACCCCAGGAGGCAGCTTCCACCACCCCCGGCGGAGCATGGACGAAAGAAAGGAATCACTGAAGACGGCCACCACCGCCCCCGCCACCACCACGTGCCTGTTTGGAAGGAGCCGACCGACCAGCAGAGTCATCAGCTAGCTTGCGCTTGAGAGCCGAAGGACCCGCAGCCGCGCCATTCTGTTTGTTCTGGGGGGCCTTGAGATCCTCGCCATAATGGGCAATGTTCCGCTCGAGCCTGACAGCCTTGACTTTAGGTACCAGGGCATACTCCTCGGGAACGGGAGCGCCAGCAGCGAAGGCTTGGGCAATGTCTGACGGCATGAACACAGTGCGCAGGTAAGCGACGATGGTGTGATATGCATCATTGCCGGAGTTATGTGTGAAGTCATACACTTGCTTGGTCTGCGGGTGGGTCCACTCAGCGCGAACGGCGAGCGACTTGAGGACCATGGCGGCTCCTGGATTGGTGTAGTTCGGCCCCCAGCACAGCGCCACATGATCACGCCAAATTGGCCACTTCTGGATGTCGACAATGGTGACGTCGCACTTGATGAGGTAGTTGAGTAGGTCGAAGTGCTCCAGGATCTTGTATTCCATGTCGGCTGCATGGCACAACAGAATGACCTTGCGGCGGCGGAGGGCCCCATCCACCACGTCACCAGGGCCTTGGACGTAATGAAGGAGGGCGGTATCCAGGTAGCTCTTGATCTTTGATGCAAAGTGCTTGGCGGGGGCGATCTCGGTGTCGTCGTAGGCGAAAGCCTCAGGTAGGATGTCCAGGCGCCAGCTGTTCTTCTTGTTGTTGCCCCAGGCAGGGTACTTCTGGGCCTTGTCTCGTGCACTGTGTTTCTTGGACCAGCCGGCGGGGGCGAAGATGTGCTTGTGCTCATCGACGATGCAATGCTTGCCTTGGACGTGAGTGAGAAACTCGCTACCAAACAGACCAGGACGGCCGCCGCCAGGTCGAGGATGTTGGTTTCTGGTCTTGCCGAACTTCTCCCTGACGATGTCAAAGAAATCGAGCATAGCGACACCGACCTCCGTAGGAAACGCGGTACCGAATTGAGCAACGCGGTCCAGCGGCTTCTCGTCGAGTTTTCGAAGTGATTTTGAGGCCTCCCAGCGCCAGGGGTGAGCACCAGGTTCGTTGGCACACTCAAAGTCAATGGCAGCAACGACTGGGTAGTCGTACTTGTCGGCGTTGGCAGCGTTGTGTACATGTGGATGGCGGCTCAGGAGTTCTTCACGGGTGAGGGTTCCGGGCTGTGCATTTTCAGGGAAGCCAAAGACTTTCAGATCGTCAAGGAGGTATGTCCGGCGAGCGGCGGCATTATGGGATTCTGTGCGGTGCTTGACGGGGGGGGCATCGCCATCATCATCGGTGTAGGTGCAATGAGCAGTCTGGTCTCTTGCGAGATCTTCCTGAGACGAAGTCCGAGACTCCTCGTCATCAGAACAGTAGTCGGGATTACGAGGCATCTTGTACGAAGAAACCAGATGACTGATCGGCAGACCTTTTGGCAGATCTCAGAGGACTCTGTCTAGGTCGCTACCAGACAAATGGAATCTCGACAGAGCGCACGTATACAAGACAGTAGATGGGTAAGGGGGACGAGGTGGATGGGTGGCAGTGGCAGCGGCAGTGGCAGTGGCAGTGGCAGTGGCAGTGGCAGTGGTGAGTGGATATCAACGGATGCAATCTGGATGGCACGCAGAATGTCAGTGAGGATCTTTGACTAGATTATCCAGACGGACGGGAGCGGGAGATGGGAGAAAGGTGAAGACGGACTTACCGAGAGCATGCACGTCGACACGAAATAGATCCTTGATACGAATGACAGAGCTACAACAAGTGAAACTGTGAGTATTGCTTGAAAATCGGGTTTGTGTCTTCAAAAACACCAGGAATGGAGAAGGATGACTTACCAAGTCGAATATGCAATGTCATGGGAGAGAGAGAGAGAGAGACGAGATGAAACGAGACGAGACGAAACGAAACGAAACGAGACGAGACGAGACGAGACGAGACGAGACGAGAGACAAGAGACGAGAGACAAGAGACAAGAGACGAGAGACGAGAGACGAGAGACGAGAGACGAGAGACGAGACGAGAGACGAGACGAGACGAGAGACGAGAATGCAGGACAGACGACGTAATGTGTGAAATGATGGACGGCAAACCTGGACAAACTTGGATGAACTTGAACAAAATGGAAAGACAGACAAGTAGGTTGATCTCCAGTGGCCACCTTCCAATTGACACGTCTGATTACATGATCACACCACGGTAGCTGGGCCTCTGTTGATTGAGTCACATGTGGATATGCATGTGCATGTGGGGAGCCATCTGAAGTGAAGCAATCTAGAGAAGGCGCGTATACTTGTGGAGACCTCGCCCTGAGACGACAGCTCCGACTTCAAAAATTAGGTAAGTGGCTCTACAAAACGTAATCACAACACAATAGATGGTGGGGTACCTAACACGCGTTGAGACCTCGGTCAAGGAGATGGCCTCAGTCATCTCTCACGAAATGTTTCACCAAAAGTGAGGAGGTAGGGAGTCACAGCTACAAGGAAAGGGGTTGGGAACCGAGATTCCCATGCATGTACTCGGAAGTCGAGCCAGGAGAGGGTTTAGTGTAGCTGCAGAGATCCTCCTGTTTCAATATTCGTGCAGGCGGGTCAACCGGCGACGACCTTTGCAAAGAGTAATCACAAACGATGCGGGGTCCATCAAGTGCATTGGGACCTTCGAACCTTGACGGAATTGGATCCGTCATCTCCCACGAAGTGTTTTGCCAGAAGCGAGAAGGTAGTCGCAGTTGCAAGGAAAGGGGTCGGGAACCAAGATCCACATGTACTCGGAAGTGAAGGTAGGAGATGCATGTGATTGGGCGTGACTGTACAGATCTTGCCGTGCCGATGTTGCAAACGCAGGCAAGGGAGCTGGGCCACTGCCAGTCCCTGCGGATATTGACATCACTTGCCTAGCTGTTGAAGTCGGGCTGTCGTCCCAAGGTGTGGTCCCCACAAGTATCCTAGATACGCGCCTTTTGCCATCTGCTTGATATTGCACTTGGGGAGCTTTGACTTGGGCAGTGCACAGCTCAACGGCCGAGTGTGGTGTTGCCTCCCTGATTGGATGAATGCGCCAGCATTTGGGAGAGCTTCCCACCGTGGGGCTTCCACACAAGTCTGCGTGCATCCAATTGATAGCTGCCTACGTATTCCGATTTTCTGTACGTTATGTCTAGATTGAAGTCATCCACAAGATGCAGGTACACAGTCGCTGAAGTCGACCATCTTGTTTCGTCATTCTAGATCGACTGCCACATGAATGTGGTTAAAAGGAGTCGGCTTACACTGCGTTGCGACTTGTGAACATTCGAAGCTTGCAGCGCAACCAGCAGCCAGGTCCTTTGCAGCTGCGGGCCGGTCAAGCATGAACATTTGCAAGAAACAGAGTACATGTTGGATAAGCAAGTGCACGTGGAAGATTTCGATGCAGGCAGAGCACGAGACCGTCGCTGGCCAATTCGGCATGGGAACTGCTATCCAGTCCATGCGCGGAGCAGGTCACGACGCAGTCTGGTCCACAATTGAGTTTGGGATGCAACAGTCGTCTTCATCAGTTGTACACTCGCGGAGATCTGTATTCCAGACTTGCCCGGAGGTACTTGATGTGGGGAGTTGGGAGTTGGGAGTTGTGAGTTGGGAGTTGGGAGTTGAAGATTGCCGAGATCTGATGCGTGAAGCAGGAGCGACATGTCGTTGGAATACAGTTGCGGTATGTGCGCCGATCCTCGCTCGGCGCTGGGAGCTTGTGGACAGTCGCAGCTCAACGGCCGAGAATTTGTGGCGGGTCTGATTGGTCGAACGTGCTAGCTTTTTCAGAGCTTCCCACCAATGGCATATTAGCTTTCAGCACTTGGCCAAACCGTGGAGCCTGCACACGCGAAGTTTGCGTGCATCCAATTGATTGCTAGGTATTCCGACTTTCTGTAGGTGATTTCGACTTTGATGTGCATTGCGCTGCATTGTATCTGCAGCCGCCCAGATCCAATCTCTCCTTTCCGTGGGCCAAGCCAATTTGCTATTTCTCGTAGACAGACCCGCCATTCCTTTGAATCCACTATACAGTTTGCCGACAACTTGATTCAAATGATGATTCGTGAAGGCTCTGTTCTGTGCTTACATGAAACGGTACTGCCTCTGTCGGCTACGTTCCCTTCCAGCTAAGATACTATTCAGAACAGACTAGCAGACTTCCAGACTTCCAGACTTGCGAGGCATCTAGCCATCGTTGCCATTGTGATCTGGTATATTCTGTGGCAATGCGTGTTGTACTTGAGGACTGCACAGCAAGGCTGGCTCAATCGAAACATATGGGTGTACATACATGCGGTGTCTTGTTTCCAGGTTTCAATGTTCCCGGTACATGTACATTGGCCAAACTCCCCTCCCATGCCGAGGGAGCTACTTGGCTTGCATGTGAGATCCGAAGGGCCCCAGAAGCTGGCTCATGTATTATAGGTTGAAAAGTACAAGTTAGCCAAATTCATGGTATCTCGCCATCTCTCGGGTGCGTGTTCTCGACCCAAGTACATACAAGTGCCCCGTCCAGACCTTTGTGACGTTATCATCTGACCCACAACATGCAGGAAGCGTCATTGACTGCAATGGGAAGGCAGGTTGACCTGGGTCAGTCTCGTGAGGTCCAAAGAGAGCTCCACACTATATCGGCGCCGCTTCCTCCACACTGTTCTGATCTTGAGGATGATGTTGCTTGAACTTTTCGCTTGCCCCATCTATCTCTTCATTTCCCATCTCTCTCCCATCTCCCATCTCTCTCTCTCATCTCCCATCTCTTCTCTCTCCTCTCTTCTCTCTTCTCTCGTTCATCTCCTCTCTTCTATCTTCTTTCGTCTTTCTTCTCTCATCGCCATTGCATCTAGCCTGGTGTTGTTTGTCAGTATCTGGGCAGATCGAACTTATGTGTCGCCTTGCTTCATCCTTCGCTCCATTGTCATCAAGTGTCAGTGCCAGCCCAAGCCCAGCCACAGCCCCAGTCCCAGTCCCAGCCCCAGTCTCATTCGAGCACACTTTGCCTGGAGGGAGCCCAGACAGTTTTCCTTGAGTGCTGTCCAAGGGTCGTTGGCCAGGTGATTTGTGTCTCGTCTGGGTCTGTTTTCTGATACACAATGTACAATCCATTTGGTGGTGGCGGCGGCGGCTTTCCCAATGGATTTCCGTACGGCTTCCCTAACAACAATGGGTTTCCCAATTTCAACGCTTTCCCCAACGGATTCCCTCCCAACGGATTTCCCAACGGCAACGGGTTTCCCAACGGCAACGGGGTCCCTTACGGCAACGGGGTCCCTTACGGCAACGGGATCCCTTACGGCAACGGGGTCTTTTACGGCAACGGCGTCCCTTACGGCTATGCTCCCACACCGTACACTTTGCCACAAGCCCCTTGGAATTTCAACAACCTGTCCAATGGAGCCCCTTTCGTACCAGGCGTACCAACAGCACATGTCGCCGCTCCCCCAGCCCTAGCCCCAGTCCCCCCAGCTCCAGCTCCAGCTCCAGTCCCCCCAGCTCCAGCTCCAAACCCCCGCCCTGACTCTCATGTCGCCAAGAAGCTCAAGGCAGTCAATGACGCTCGGGACAGTGCTTTTGACAAGAGCTGCTTCGACTGGGGCCAAAACGTAAGGCAGCTGATGCGCTTGAGACAATTACCTGAAACCCCACAACTGGTACAACTGAAGCAGGAGACTGCTGGCAACGTTTCCAATATCCAGGACGCCATTGCGGATGAAGTCCAACATCGTCTTAAGGCCAATCCGGACGCCAAAATTCCCGACCAAGCTCTTTGGGCATATCGCGCGTCTCACAAGATCCCCGAAAAATACAAACTCCTCCAAGCTTCTCACGTTTCACAACTGGACCAAGCATCAGCACCTGGCGGTAGCCTGGCTGGGCTCATTTCCACACTGACTGGCACAGACACTGGCGCGTCCGTCACGTCTGGAACGTCAGTCACGTCAGTCACGTCTGTCACGTCTGTCACCTCAGGCACCTCTCTCACCGCTGGCATCTCTGGCACCTCTCTCACCGCTGGAATCTCTGGCACGTCTGTCACGGCTCCTGTCCCTGCGGCTCCTGTTGCGGCTCCTGTTGCGGCTCCTGTTGCGGCTCCCGTCACGGCTCCTGTTCCCGAGGCTCCTGTTCCCAAGGCTCCCGCCACGGCTCCCAAGCCTCCTGTTCGCAAGCCTCCTGTTCGCAAGCCTCCTGTTCGCAAGCCTCCTGTTTTCAAGCATCCTGTTCCCGAGCCTCCTGTTCCCAAGCCTCCTGTTCCCAAGCCTCCTGTCACGGCTCCCAAGAAGGCCAAACGAGGATTAGGTCCACTTGGCTACACCGCCGCTGATCCCTATGTCATCCCTGATTCAGACGACGACGCCATACCCGAGGAAATCTTGGTCGAGGTTGCGGACGGCGACATTCAGGACCAGAAGGAGCGTAGCAACGACGCCGCCCGCTACGATCTGGGTTTCATGTCAGCCGAGGACTACTTGGCCAAACACTGTCCACGAGGTATCAAGCGCCGCCTCTCTGATGTATCGGACTCCAGTGTGTATGCAACAGCCTGCACACAGCGCGGCGAGGATGGGGACCCGGACCAAGTATCGGATCCTAGAGGCCGATCCGGAAGGCTGCCCCGTCCCTCTGCTGCTGCTGCTGCTGCTGCTGCTGCGGCTGATGTTGACACCGATGACGACGCCGACATGTCTTTCTGCAAGAACGGCTGTAACTCGAGGTCTGAGTGCATCTTCAAAGACCTGCAGAACTACAGCAAGAGACTCTCCTTCAGTATGGCAGATCATGCTAGCGCTACCATGAAAGGATCCTGTGCCACGTTCCTGCCATTCTCCCTGTACTGGGTGCCACTCCTTGCCGCCATCCAGCTTGCACGCACCTGGGAGGGCCACCGCAGACGTCACGAAAAGACCTTTGGCTGCGAGCATTGCAAACGCGCAATTCCCAACTACTGGGTGCCGCTGTTTGAGACTATCGAGAGCGTCCGCGAGTACTTTGACAGCATCGACAACGCCACCAGCAGGTCAGATCAGTGTTCCGTGTCTCATCTCTGTGGCAACAAGTGGTGCTTCAACGCCATTCATCTCGTCCTCGAACCGCAATGGCTCAACGACTTGCGGAACGGCTGCATGCAGAAGGCCACCGTCCTTTATCAACAGGGCCGGGGTCACGAAGCCAGGTGCACTTGTCCCTCGGAGAGCAAGTGTCTGCACAATCACCACCAGGTACCCTTCGTGTCGGCTTTCGTCAAGGAGTGGCTTGCTGTCGTCTGCAATATTCAGATCACACGCATCCCAGGCTGTAACTCGCTGGAGCAGTTGTCCCCCGGTATCCTTGGCAAGTGGCTTCGTAAGAAGGACTTTGAGTACATACAACAAACAGTGCCCGGGTCGACTCCCCGTAATTCCCATTTTCGTGGCCCATCCCCCACCGACGACCTCAAGCTACGCTGGTTCAGTAATTTGGACTCAACCAAGCCCATTGTTTACGATTTGACGAAGGCGGCGGCGCCGGGTCGGGATCGTCAACTACCATTTACCAGCAATCAGAGCGACGGATATGTGAAGTGTTTCGTCCGCCTGGTCTGTCAGTCCAAACGTCACGTACATCAAGGTCAGCCAGTCGCCAACTTTTCCTCCGTCAGCCACATGATCCACCTACGATCTCAAGGCCCCTTTCCCCTGGACGTCTCCCCAATGCCGATCTTCCTTTACCGTCCTTTCAACTCCGGAAAAGCTCTGGTCCGCACCGATAGATCACTCAGTACCGTCGAGCCATTTAACTATGAGTTATGCAAGTCGGCATGGTACTTGAGTTTGAACTCGACCAGTCGACAACCGGCACAACCTACCCACAGGGGATTCACGCTCATGTCGTCGATTCTCCATCATGTGGTCTGCTTGCACACCGAGGTTGACGAGGAGGAGCGTGCCTTCTGGCTGGCCAAGGAGATCATGTTTTGTGAGGGAGTCGGCGACGCATTCGATCGGTTCATGGTGGACGGTGGCTTTAACCATGATCTCCAGACTAAAGTCCGCACGGCTGTCTTCGAAGGGAAATGGCATCCTGAACTAGTCAAGTTGGTAAAGCTCAAGAAACCCAAGAAATGATTGTGAGTGGCGGCTGGTCTGATGTGTTCCCTCTGAGGGCTGATTGTGGATGGCTGGCCACTCAAAAATCTTTCTGCATGGGTTGTCTGGAGCGTTGTCTGGAGTGTGGTCTGCAGTGTTGCCTGCAGTGTTGTCTGGAGCGTTGTCTGGAGCGTTGTCTGGAGCGTTGTCTGGAGTGTGGTCTGGAGCGTTGTCTGGAGTGTGGTCTGCAGTGTTACCTGCAGTGTTGTCTAGGGTGTTACGTGATTTGGACGTAGCAACACGCCTCGCCTCTCATCTGCATTCTTCATGGTTATGTATGGTTACAGATGGTGGACTACGTTGATTGTTATGGTGGATGTTATCTGGAGGGTAGTATCTTGGTTGCGACGTTGATTCGCATGTCACTCATGTCTTTCAAGACCCATGTTTGGAATGGTGTAGATACAACTTCCAACATCAAGTTAACAATCTAATGTGATCTCACCAAGCTTCTCGTGTGTTGCTGGACCCGGTGAATTTGCTCGCATGTCTCTTTTGTCCGATAAAGAAGACCACCACAAGGAGGATCATCACAAGGAAAACAGTTAGAGGGACCAGCGGCGCGGGCAGAAATAATACCACAGCGAGAAGCGGCGCGATGACCAGCATCACCAGCAACACGGACACAACGGTCAGCACAGTAGGAAAAGCCACAACGAACAACATCACCACCAGGAAACGAGGAACTCCCACAGTACCAATGCATCCAATGCCGGCAGCAAAGCTGGCAGTGCTAAGAACACATAACTCAGCGACGCCACCAGCAAACGAACCAGCGCGTGGGATTGTCGTGAGAAGGGCCATCACAAGGCTCGGCAACACAGTCAAAAGGAGTGGAATTGACAACACTACCAAGACAGCCAGAGTTGTCACGAGGACCAGTAGCAACATAAGAACCAGCGCGAGGAGCTGCACGAGAAGATGCACGAGGACCACGAGGACCACGAGGAACAGGACGAGGATCAGGACGAAGAGCAGCATGAGGATCGGCACGAGGATCGGCACGAGGATCGGCACGAGGATCGGCACGAGGATCGGCACGAGATCCAGCACCACCATGAGCAATATAAGAACCAGCACTGGGAGCAGCACGAGGACCACGAGGATCAGCACGATGCCCAATACCATAAAAAACAAGGCAAAGTCTTCAGTATTTCGTGCGAGACGCACTTTGTATAGTTCCAACCGGCGGAAGCAGAGCCTCTCTTTCTAAAGTATGGACGAGCCTTGATCCGTTGTGGTCAAGGAAATAAACACTTGGGCGGTTTCGTAGATTTGATGAATGGGGAATAGAGACGGAGAACAACGCCGTATGGACAGCTCTTGCTGGTGTCATGCGAGAAAGCTCGATGTAACCGTTGCTACGCATGGATTCGGTCGAAATGTGCGTCCGGTCGGGACAAATGTTGGCACCACCCGTGTCATGTCCGCAGCGCGCGCATCAAGACGCATCAGGATGGCATTTGGTCGGTCGAAGGTCAGGATGGTCGTCGTGGCTGCATGGCTCATGTGGATAGTATCGATCGTTGGAGGGAGCTCGAGGTCTCGGTCTCTGAGCCGGGGCAGGAGTCGTCAATCTCGAGATAGGCATGGGGACGAGTGTGCACTGCAAGGTTCAGATCGGTGGTTTGGGTAATGGCTGAGCTCCGCCAGCTTTGGAAAACACATGTTCCAGCAAATGGCCCCCAGGCTGGCCGGTATAATCTTTGAGTACGTGAGTGAGGAGAGAATGGGCTGGGCTGGGGCCTCAACTGTCGAACATTCGAATGGCATGGCTGGGAGATATGCTGCATGACAATGCTCAGTGGGTCGTACTCTGAGAAAGTCCATGTCAGTCGAAATACAGCGCCTTGACCAAGAGGTGGAGTGCGCACATCGGTGGGCTCCAGGCGACCCCTGGGAGCCCCAGGCGGCTCCAGTTGACATATGGCCCGCTGAATCGAATGATAGTGGAGTGCAGCTAAGATGGACTCGCCGCAAGTGGTTGACCATTTTCAAGTATTTCTGTGTCACTTTGATCTAGATGGAATCTTGACGTCTCTCATTGTCTCTGATCTTCACGCGCGCAATGAATCCTGCAAGTATATCCACGGCAACCACCGAGTAAACTTATCGCAGACGAGTCGACTCCGTGTCTCGTCTGCCACATTAGACCACTCTCCAAGTTCGATCCTCGTTCACGTTCAGCCCCGTCCACGCTCGATCTTCGTCCGCATTCGATCCCCGTCAAGGAACACGGCGTTGGCCATCGATTCGAGAAAAACCTGGTCCCACGACCAGAGACACCACACCGACCATCCATCTTCCGACAGCGTTACGGTCCACGCAGTACGGAGGATCCATGCGGTTGTTGGGCACGTTGGAGAATGCCTGGCAGTGGCCTTGTGTCAGTGGTGCTGGATACACAGTGATGGCCTGCGTAGCTCGAAGTTGCTGAGAGCTGTTGGGAGATGCTGGGGAGCCGCAACAGAATCAGCCACTCCGTCCTGCTGTCTCTTCCTAGAGTTGCCTTCCGAGCCCGCGGCCGAGGTGCATCCCAAGCAGCAAAGCAAGCAGCAGGATCGAGACATGACGGCCTTGCTTCCAGCAGCCTTGGCCATGCTCGTGGCGATTTTGGCTGGCAGTGATCAGCGTGCGAGATTGCAGGAAGCAAAAGATGCAGATAGCAACTTTGCATCAATAAAAAGGCGCCTTTGAACTAGTCTCGAACTCCCGTGGTGTCTCTCTTTCACGCTGTCTCCAGCTATCCAGTCCAAAATCGAAGCCTTTTGCAGACTTGGGTTTCGCTCTGCCTTACCTGGTTGTTGCCGCCGCAGCTGGTCGTGGACAGTGATGTAGCTATGGTAGCTGTGACCGGTATAATTATTATTGTAGCTGTTTTACTTTTACTTGTCGTCGTCCTTGTCGTCGTCCTTGTCATCCTACTTGCTCTCCTCCTCCTTGTCAACTTCCTTGTCAACCTCCTCTTTTTCGCCTATCTCATCATCCCAATTTACCTTGTCGGTATCCCTATCCTGGGGCTTGGACACCCGCGTTAGCATAAAGCAACCTAGGACCCCAACAAATGCGGCCAGAAATTGGCGGCGTTGAAAGGTAAAAGGGGCCGCAGAGCTCCTCCAGACGACAGAGGCCGTCCCACGCCGTCCCACGCCGTCGGGACTCTCCCCGAACTCTGATCCTGATATGCCGAAGGGGCCGCAGAGCCCCTAGGGCCCTAGGGCCCTCTAGGCCGCCTAGGCCGTCATGGCCGTCGAGGCCTTCATGGCCGTCGAGAGTTGCGACACTTTTCAATGTTGCCAACAAAACAGACCATAAACAACTTGCTCCGATTGACCTCAAACTTGGACAGTACTCTCTCGAAAGTATGCAAAGTGTGAATGCGGGACTGGAGTTGATCGGAGCTTTGTAACGAGAGATGTACGAGATCAAATTTGCGATGTATCCCCAGCCAGCAAAACACACCACAAACAACTTGCTTCAATTGACTTCAAACTCAAGCCGCAACGCTTCATAGATATGATATACATGGAACATTGGATTTGGGTCCATCGAAGCTTCGTGGCGAGAATATGACAGGTTCTCATGCGTTTTTGTGTGACTAGGTGTAAGCCCCCCTGACACCTTCACCAGCAAGTCCGACTTGGTCAGTACGGACCCAATTGATGCTCCAAACGGTGTCGCAGGCGGTCCTTGGAGTCCTGATTCCTTGAAATCAGGTTTGAGCCGTATCAGACGTGCACGAGTCGAATGGGGACTGAGTATCGACTCCTGGAGAAGAGGTCAGGTGCCTTCTTCAACGGTCACTCGTTCCAAAAAGGCAAATCGCGCGACTGCACTGGCATGAAATTATGTTTTTCAGAATTTCCTAAACTTCACGATCCTCTGCGTATAATCAACAAGTAAACCCATCTAAATGTGATGTAGAGGTTTTGTTGTGAAGATAGTGACTGGGGAGTTTGGGACCCATTCTTGGATTGGACATTGCTGGCAGGCTGGCTCGACCTGCACTCAATTCAGCCAGCTCAGTTTTGAGTCCCGCCAGCCACGCCAGCCACAGTCCAGGCCCCTTTACAGTGTTCAATTGGCTTTTGAACCAAGCTCAAAGGAGTGCAGCGCATCCTGTTGACCGTGAGACGTGACCAATGTTGATCACCGTGATCTTCGATTCGACATCAGTCGGGGATGCCCTCGCGCATCGGCTGGAGGACCGCTGCCTGTCAATATCCAACATCCCCAACTACTAAATGCAAATGATATCCAAGTTGATCCAGGCAACCTTCCATTGCGCACCGCTATGTGAATGTGAAACGGGTGATTTCTCGGCTGCGCAGCCTCGATGCTCCGCATCAACAAGCGCCATACATTGGCTGACTCGGTTTCTGAACGACGAAAGGTAAATGATGCACACAGGCCATACCTTATCTCATCCGTCTCCTGAAAACCACCCCTTTTCTCCAATTCCAACTACACCCAACTGGGAGCCGCAACCGCAGCTTGATCCTGCACTGGTATCTCGAGTACAAGAAATATAGAGACAAGCAACACGCGCCGCGACGCTTCCCAATGTGCAGTGGGTAGGGGGGACGAGTGGGAGCGGACAAGTTCTTGCGCCAACAACAGACCACCTTGAATGGTTTGCCGGTTACGATGCTCAACTTGAGGCCCCCGGGACTGTCTCAGGAGTTTCTTGCTTGCACCAGTCACTGCAGACCCGGTGGTTTCCAGTTCCTCAACATCATCAGTCGATTTTGGTCCTCTTCCTCCACCTCCTGATTCCTGTGTCTCTGACCAAGTTCCTCAGCTGTGTGCCCCTCCCATCTGATGTATCCTACGCCTCCATTTGATGGGCAACGATTCCAGTAGATAGCGTTGACGGTGGGGGATCATGGTGGTGAGTCAATGGGAATCATCAATACAGCCCACCAACACAATCTGATCTTCTCGTGCCACCAAATTTTGTCCTTTTTCTTTTTGTGCGCGTCCGCCCCTCCATTTGGTGGGCAACGATACCAGTAGATAGCGTCGATGATAGGGGATCATGGTGGTTAGTCACTGGGAATCATCAATACAGCCCACCAACGCCGTCTGATCTTCTCGTGCCACCAAATTTGAATGTGACTGTCCTTTTTCTTTTTGTGCGCCTCCATCCATCCGTCCGTCATTTTTTCCTTTTCTCCTTCTCTCTCTCTCTTCCTCCATCTTTCTCTCTTCCTCTCTCCATCTCTCTCTCTCTCTCCATCTCTCTCTCTCTCTCTACCTCTATCTCTCTTTCTCTCTCTATCTTGTGTCTTTGGACACACACACATACACATACATACACACACACATACACGCACGCACGCACGCACGCACACACAATGGCCAGCCAACAGCAGCAGAAGTCGCAGCCGCAGCAGCAGCAGCAGGAGAAGTTGATGGTGCCTTTCGACAAGGCTGGGCTGCCGGACTTTCGCCATGATGCCAACAGAAGAAAATGGCAGCAGGGCCTCGTCGAACCTACGTAAGTTCGCTTTTGATCCAACTCTGTGTTTCTCATTGTCGAGGGTTCTTTCAGTCCACATGCACCTACTCTGCATGTTGGGTGGACTCGACTAACTGTGAAACAGTAGCGGCCTTCAGAATTACAAGCCGAACAACACGACCAAGCTGCCGCCGCCCGTCAACCAGATCATGACCGACATGGGCGTGGGTGGTGTGCACTCTGAGGTCATGCACAGCTTCCCGTCGGCCCCGTCTGATGAGTACGTGTATGTATTCATCGACTTTGAGACAGTGTGCTGGCGCGTGTGGTACAATGCCGGAGGATACGTCGCGGCGCCCTCGGAGGTGGGCATTGCGTGGGTTGACCCCTACGAGATCTGGCTTCGCCAGTCCGAGAAGCCACGGGGGAAGGGGGGCCCGTCACTGCCCGGTTCTTCCGGGGGAGCGGGCAACCCGGAACCCAGGCAGCAGCAAGGTGGTCTGGGTTCGATTGGGCCGGGGGACCGAGGTGAGAACTGGGCTCGGTACATGAAGAAGGCGCACGCCATCGTCGAGGAGCGCTGGACCCACCAGAAGGAGACGTGCACCTCGCCTTGGCATAAGAAGATTCTCGCGTCCGGGGGCCCCGCCTCGTTTGCCTTTGGCAAGAGCGTGGTGGTGAAGGAGGCGCGGCTGAAAGAGTTCATCGAGGGAAAATTCGACCTCGCCCGCCGCCCTCCGTACATCACGGAGAAGATCAAGGGATCGGCCGCCCGCCGCGATTGGTACGCGAAGCGGAAGATCCGCCTCATGGCGTGGGACGTCGGCCTGGAGAAGACAATGTTGGGGTTCCTGGGCGTCGACCCCAAGTAAGTCTCACGTAGTTTCGCATCTGCTTGAGGCCATGCTGACATGGAGTAGGAACATTCAGCTGTACGACCTGCAGCAGCACCCCGGTGTTCTGGGCTTCTTCGGAGGCAAGCAGGCGAACGCGGGCAACTTCCTGGCGTCTTTGGGCATCAGGGACATCGACGGCAAGCATGGGGATCTGGGCCACAATGCTGGCAATGACGTAAGTGCCATCCTGTGTTCAGCGCTTCCAGGCACCAGTGACTAACGTGCAGATAGGCCGTCTTTGCGTGTGCCGGGTTCCTGGCACTCAATTCGTTGACAAAGGCCCAGATTGGGCAGTACCGGGCCGGCCAACGCATCACCCCAGCGCTTGGCTTCTCCTTTGTAGGATATACCCTTGACCGGGTCAATGTCCGACCCGGCACCGCGGCGACTCAGTCGCAAAAGTCCGCCCGGCCGCCCTCGCAGCGGAACGACAACCGGCAACAACCGACGCTGTCGGCCAAGTTCCAGAAGGCAATGTCGCTGGCAGACGCGGCGGCTCACGAGGAGTCGGAGTACGATTCGGGCTCCGACAGCGACAAGATTTTCAGCAGCGACATGGTCCCGTATACGGGCGGTGGTGGTCGTGGGTTCTAGGTATTCTCTGTCTCGGGTTTCTTTTGGTGGCCCGGCTGGTTGTCGATTGCGTTTGTGTTTTCTTTTTTTACGGTACACAGGGGGTTTTAGTCGATGAGCATTTGCAGATCACTCGCGGTTCTTTCATCATGAATAAATTTTGGAATGCCGGCCGATTGGCTGGCATTTTGGACCACAAACATATTGAACTTGACAAGTGACTGCGTACATCTGATGGTGAGAATCGATCATGAAGTGGATGATTGCCATGTACCCGGGCGCGAGGTGCTTGTATGTACATGAAGATGTGATAGTCGGGGCGTTATCTACACCTTTTGGAACTCAAAGAGGGAGGTCCCGTGTACCCGTCTTACCAGGCTCTTTCCGTCCTCGCCCACCATGATCAGTTTCAGCGTATGCCACCATACTTTACTCAGTAGTTGGTATCCGCCCTGCGGATGCGGCCTTGCGATGATATGCTCCCAGTCGTCCATGACTTTGATCCTGGCCTGCATGCCGTCTTTGTTGTCATGGCCGAGGTAACAACCGGTCCGGGGGTTCTGAAACCCCATATAGTTGTTGCTCTCGACGCAAATCCAGCGGGCATTCAGGGTGGCTGTGGGCAAGGATTCTGCTGGATCACCGAGAAAGACGTGGCCATTCTCGTCGCAGACAATAGGGCGGCCAGTGGCTTTCTCGCGTATGATGTAGGTGTTCCCCTGCCATGGTACAGCGGAGAAGCCACTGCCGTCCCAGGTTCCATCCCCAAAGATAGTCGGTGGATTGATGCTGTCAGCGTCGCCTTCAGCTAGCGACATGGCCGGCGTAGGGATCGCGTTGCCGGCGAACGGCAACGAATAGACATCAGAAACGTCGTCCCGTACCGTCGCAAGGGTCATCTTGTGATTTGGTTGTGTATGGTGCTGAGGAGAGAGGTGGGTCTCAGGATTTCAGGGACAAGATTGGGGTTGAAAGTGTAAAAACTGAAATGTGAAAACTTGATGTGATCCAGGATGCTTCTGGATGTCATGTTGGACGTTGGTAGTGAGCTGCTGCTGTGCTGACTTCGCCCACGTATCGCATCCAGACAATGCTGTCGGCGGCTAGTGATTGGATAGCCGGTGGTTGTTGTTGGTTCGGGCTTGGTTGGTAAAGAACCAACACGCGGCCGTGGTTGGCCCTGGCCCCACTGGAGACAAGCGGCCCGTCGCGTTAGCCGCCCACAATTGGTACCACGCCTCCTGCCTCACTATCCACATTGCGTCAACAACGGGAATCTTGCTTGAACTTGGCCTATCGGATAAGGACGGAGACGTAAATCCATCTTATGGTTGTGCTTTGGGGAGCAGGGTGGGCTGCGAGAGGGGTCGGATCCGAACAGCCTGGGGGTTGGGGGCTCGGGGATGATCTTCAGGTGTTAGGCCGCGGTCAGGTTGCTAGATCCTACGATGCCTCCTCCCTTTTATTTCACTATCCTGAAGAGAACAATATTGTTATCTTCATGAGCCATCACACATAAGTACATGTAATTTTCTTATATTCTACATCGCTGGGATGCCAGGCATAACGGTCGCAACCGTACCGATTCGGGCGCACCGCGCGCAAAAGCGGTACGAGAGCCCAAGACATGTAGATACGACAACCAGCGCCCATCTGGCTGGTTCTATCTTGTGGCTGCCGAAGAAGGATCCCAGTCATGACAGTATTCACGGGCTTGGCGAGGGTGCTTACAATCATCCTGTAGTGGTTCTATCCGCCTTTGCTCAGGACGGCAAAGTCATCATATTACCCGTCCGTACAGCATCAACTCCCCTCGATCTACCAGACAGTGCCAATGCGTGAACTGAAACATCGAGATAGCTGACCTCATTTGACGAGACGGATCTCCTGGCACGACACAGAGAGAGCCCCCACAAGCGGAAAGCGTACTTGCCTATCGATCCAGCGAATGCCCATCCCGACAACGGCAAGTTACTCAGGTTGAAGAATCCCTACCCACCACTGCCGAAGAAAAGCTATATCAACACCAAATCAAAACACAAGATACCCCTCGAGATTTTGCGTCCATTCCAACGCAACGCCGACTTCGTGTTGTCGAAAGCATCGTACCAAGACTTGATCGAGTACTGTGGATTCCAACCACCGCTTCCCTCCCCGCCGCCCTCACCTCTCCCCAAATGTATCCCGCCAACATTCGAAAGAACCCCAATACTATATACCCCCCCAACGCTTTATTCTCAAGCCCCCCACCAGTCTGGCCCCGGAAGCTGGGTCCCTCGTTCTTCCGTGCTCGATGCGGAACCCCACAGATGGACCGACACATACCCGGCTTTGCTGGATCATGGTCGTTCGCACAACACGGTATATTACGGCACCGTGCCTGCCAACCACTACCCGGGCCGCAGTCTCGCAACCAACCCGAGACCAGCTCAGACAGACCATGTGCGAGATTACCGTGTCTCGAACATGGACCGTCCCAAGTGGCAGTCCAATTCTTATTCTCGATCTAACATGACTTCTTGGGATGACCCGAACACAAACAATCCAGGCTGCACCAGTGACATTGGAGTGGTGATCCTGGTTATAGTGATTCTATTTATTCTCTGCATTTTAGCTACATGAACACGGTGGATTGGATTGGGCGTTCTGGGTTGGCTGTATTTAACTAGGTCTTGCAGCTAAAGCAGAATCTCTGCTGGACTGGGTGGGATAGAGTCACGCGAAGGGAACACAGCACATCTTCTGGATAACAAATTGAATACAAGTCGTCGCATATAGGGCGTATACGCGTTTAGATCTCAAGACACTTGGCGAAGGCACCTAGCGTCCTATTGATGGCGTGCCCCTGGGGTTGAGCTTATTTGTCTGCTATACAATGGAACCACCACCTCTGTATGCGCCTTGCTCACTTTCTTGTCGGTGAACGAGCGTCTGATCTCTGTGGTCTTCCATAGGACAGTCCGTCTGGTATCCCGCTGATCACACAGCAATGTCATTCAGCCTCGTGATAATCCTCTCGATGAAGCGTACACCGACAATGATTCCGTCTTCGTCCGCCATTTCCGACTCATCCCCGAAATCCTCGTTGTCGGCATCGAGACAAGTGAGGCAGGTCGCGACGACGGACGCGTACCTTGGCCCCATGCAACGCGACAGCCGGGTCCTGGCGAGAGAGAGCAGGCTTTCCTTGATCTGGTAGGCCTTCGCCATCTCTGGGGGAAGCGTGGAGGAGTCTTTGGTGCCGTCACGAGAGGCGGCATCTTTTTCCCCATTTTGTTTCCCATCATGTTCTATCTGCGCAAGCACTGGCCCTAGTTGAGGCTTCCCATCCTCGTAGTGGACAAAAGACGTCGACAGGCCCAGCTCGAGGAGACAAACTCCGAGGCTGTAGATGTCGTGCTGCATGACGTACGACGCCTCCGGATTGAGCCCCTGCCTGGTCGGGTGGCGGTACAAGTTCTTGTCCCAATTTGCGTCCCCCCTTTTGAGCGACCCGGCGTTCACGGACCGGAAACACTCGAATCCAACAAGAAATGCCGACATAAAAGTAGCTCCGGGACGCTCGAACAGGAGAATAGACTCGGGATGGATGTTCTTGTGGACAAAGTTGAAATTGTGCACGAAGCCGACCGAGGTGGCCAAATCCCGGGCGATGCGTATCTGCTGGCTCAAGTGCAAACAGTCGTGGCTTTGCACGAGGACCTGCCGGAGGCTTCGGGGTGCCGTGAGACCTTCCGGGACGTAGTAAATGAAGTGGAACTGCTCGACGTCTTGGCTGTACGGCCCATGCACCGGCATGACCCCTTTTGCCCGCAGCAGGCCGAACGTGTCGGGATCGGAGTTGGCCAGCTTCCTCGCCATGTCCCGGGCGTCTCTCCTGGCGGCATTCTGATCGAGGTGGGATGGAACGTCAAATCGATCCACGATATACTGTTTTGCCTGTGTGGTGTTGCTGTGGCGGAGGGCCAGGCCAACAGGAGAGAACGGGATCGGCGAGAGCTCGAGCGAGGCATCAAAGGGCAGAAACACCGAGGCCACTCGCTGCGGCGCGTCGCGCAGTGCATCTCTCAGCCCGTCCGCGATGGATACCGGCGACGTCGAGGCTGCTGTAGATGACCCCTGGGGTCTGTGGTGGTCCTGACGGCGGATGGTGTTGCTGTCGTTCATCTCGCGAAGCTCCTGGTCAATGACGGGGCTTGCAATCCTCAGCATCAGGAACCAGCAGGGGTCAAACCGCTTCTGCCATTTCTCCAAATCGTCCATGGTCGCATCGAATGCCGTCTTGGTGATGGCGTAGCGCCCGCGCTTGACCTTCAGGACGGAAGCGGGCTTTGTTGAGCCTGAACACTCCAGTAGATTGTCCAGCTTGGCCGATACCAGGGTCAGCTTTGCCGCCAGGAGACCGAGGACATGATCCATGGTCTCGAGAAGTTCGCCGTCGATGGTGTGGGCGATCTTGTGCATAAACTCTAGCTGCGTTTTCGTCTGGGCCCAGTAGAGATCGAGCCTCACCATCCTCTCTCTGACTTCAGAGTCGGCGTTCTTCCATGCCTCACATGCCTTGGCGATTTGCACGCCAAGCCTTTCATGATCTCGTTAACATAGTGCGAGGATCAAAGGGACGAGCTCACTCACTTGAAACACAAGTCTACCGCCGACAAGATCGTACCCGGCTCTACCATGCTGTATTCGAAAGCCCCTGCTTGGAAGTATATCCTGGGAAACACAAATGCTAGAACAAGGGCAAAAAGTACCGTCAAAGCAGTCAGAACTGACAGCCAGCGCTGACAAGTAAGTAGCCTGCTGAGTTGGGGGCTGAAGAACCCCGCTTGCACTGCCGCCGGCAGGCTGTCTGAGACTCAGCCTCATGGTTTCTTTTTCCCCAGTGATCGGGCGTCTTCAGCTTGCCTGCCTAAACGTTCTTGGCTGGATCGGCTTGTTTCCCGTTGACCATTCAGTCTTCCTCGATACATCATCCATATCATCATCCTGGTGTCTTAGCTCAGCTCGTTGGCTGCCCATTACGGCGAACGAGAGCTCTGGATCCCGTACGCGGTCGAATACAGGCCATCTTAGACATCGAATAATCACTATCGTTTTCAATTGGGTCCCGAACGGCCAAGGAGTCTTGTCCACAGTCGGCCCTCCCCACCACCCGATTATGTCACTGAGCGATCGACGAGCTCGAGCATGTCCTCTCCCACGTCGTCGGCCGCGATTGTCTCCCAACACTACTCCGACCTCGTGCAGGACTCGAAGCTAGAGACCGAGTCTCTAAACTCCTGCGTCCAACATGTTTTCTACGGACCCGGTCGCACCGCCCACGAGCGCCGGGTGCGCCGAGTCGAGCAATGGACCCGCCAGTCCCTCCTCGGCCGGGGCGCCTATGGGGTCGTGTACCTCGAGAAGTGTATCACGGACAATACGGAAGGGCATAAGCAGAGACGGCGAGCAGTCAAAGAGGTGTTGAAATGCGTCGCTACTGGAGAAGAGCTGGATTATGTGCGAGAGTTGGAAGCCATTGCCAAGTTCTCCAACCCCAATGTAATGGTGTCCCCGCTTCACACAGTTCCCCCTTTTGCCCGTTGAGCCGCTTGGTTTCTCAGACCTACTGTTCCGCCAACTGAACCGCCTGACTGATCCTTCCCTACAGTACGCGCATTGCTTCGTGACGTCGCAGGGCTGGTTCGAGACGAACGACACGGTCTTCATCACCATGGAGTACCTGGTCCACGGCGACCTCCAACGGTACCTGACACAACCCTTGCCTGAAATCGAAGCAAGACAGATCACAGCCCAGGTCCTCGAAGGTCTGAGATATATGCACGAGAATAACTTCGTGCACAGGGACCTGAAGCCCACCGTTCGTAACTCCTCCCTTTGCAAAACAGCGAGTCTGACAGATCACGTAGAACATCATGGTCGTAAACAAGAGCCCCGACTGGTTCGTCAAGATCGCCGACTTCGGCATCAGCAAGCGGCGCCAGCAGGACGTCACGACCCTGCACACCTTGCAGCGGGGCACGTTCGGCTTTGCGGCGCCAGAGGTCTTCGGATTCCAGCGCCGTAGCCCCTATACCTTCGCGGTCGACATGTGGTCGCTTGGCGCCGTAGCCTACCGGATGCTCGCGAATGCGATCCCCTTCCCGACCATGGCCGACATTTCCGAGTACGTGTTTCAGCAGATCGAGTTTCCGACGGCCCTACTCGAGGAGCACCAAGTCTCGAGGACGGGCGTGGATCTCATTCTCGCGCTGATGGCGTCCAATCCAAAGGACCGGCTCACGGCTGTCTCGGCTGGTCGGCACGAGTGGCTGTCGGGAAGATCGTCTGACTCCAGCGAGCAACCACCTAACACTGAGTAGGCTCCCAAATCCTATGTTCTCAAGCCTTAGAAAGCAATGCCGAGTGTCGCTAACTAGGAATACAAGTAGAATCCCATCGCTTGGTCCCGTGATGGCTGTCGAAGCAGCGTCGAGAGTCACAATTGCCTCAAATGTGTGGACTACTGATGAAATCCCCGGTCCAAGGGCTAATTCGCTATCTCGGGCTGTCACCGTCCGGCAAACAGAGCATCAGCCGATGTCCATCTTGGAGCACCTGGAGGAGAAGGCCGCATTGGAGGAGGCCATGCTCCGTGTCGGGTCGTCGGGCCTGTCCGACGAGGTGGGCTCCGCGACATCATCCGACGTGGAGTCTATGCGGAAACGGGGCTCTAATGAAGAACTCGAAGACACCCATACTTCGAGAGAGTCGGACGCATCGGAAAACACCTCGCCCGAAGTCCAAGGTCCAGCCCCAATCTCAAGCCCTGAGACATCCAAGGTGGAATGTACACGAAGCCTGTCCCCGCATACCGCCGATGCGTATTCTGATGACGATGAACGAGAAGAGACTGAATATTTTAGCAGTGACGGGGAGCAGTATGAAGCCGCATGTGACGCTGGCGACAAAGTACGGGAAGAAGAAAATGGGGAGGAAGAAGAAAACCAAGACGAAGAAAAAGAAGAACAAGGTCCAACCTCAATCGGCAGTGTTGTTGGGCATGATGCCTCGGAAGCTACCGGGTCAGTTGTGACTGCATTCAGCCAAATGACCACGTAAGTACTGACCCGAACCCACGTCCACATCCTCCAGGGCTGGTCTGACATCACGCAGGGACTGGGAGAGCCAAACCATCACAGGCCAATGCCACTGGTGCTCTCGCCAGTCGTCTCCGGTCAACAGCCTCTCCTGCGGGCATGCCGTCTGCTACTCGTGTCTGTCCCAATCCTTCGCGTTATCTCTCATCTCGCCCAAGTGCATGCCCCCGGTATGCTGCGCGCCCGTCGAGATGCAGCACTTCAAACAGGTCGCTGATTTCTCCTCAGTCATGGACTCGTGGAAATTCATGTACCAGTTCACGATCAAGATGAGAAAGACGTCGTGGATCTGCCCCAATGGCCATGTCGGCCACCCAAGGGTATCGACCAACGCGTTCCCAATATGGAACAGAAGGGTTGCATGCAGAATTTGCAAGACTCCAAACCCCCACGGGAGGGCCGAGCTGGACTATTTCTGCCTGTTTTGCAGAGAGAAAAGATGTATGGGTTCCTGTGCACAGTGGCGTGACGAGGCCATCAATGCGTTTGTGGACAGTAACATTGTCACAAATCCAACAGGGAACAGCGCCGCTCTGCTGAGTGCGTACCTTACACGCGACGCCATCAACCGAGGCGAGTGCAGCGGTTGGGAGGAGTGGGAAGATGTGAAAAACGAACCCCTGATCCGTCGCGCCTGGGAGCCGCCGCCCAGCCTACCGACCGATGCCATGTTCAGCCTCCGCCCGGCCAAAGTGAGTAGTATCAAGATCACCTTGTCGCCAATTGAAGATTGCCATGAAGATTGCCAGGAGGATAGTGCGCCCGGCATCGAAGAGCCCGCTATCATCAACACGGACGAGCCTGTGCCAACGTCTTTTCCAGCCCAATCAGCCCATGGGCCAGAGGATGGCGCAAGGGCCAGCGCATCTGATGCGCCAGGTATGCCCGGCAGGTGTCCCGATTGCGAAGGTGAGCTGGAGACTTGTCAATGCGACTGGAGATTGCAGATAGCCGCTTCGACACCCATGAGACGGAGCTTCGAGGCGCCACGGCTATCCTTGCCTCCGGACGGGAACGACACGGGCCGTCCATGCTCGAGTCTCTGCGGACACTTCGCCCCCAGTGCTCAAGGCGGGAGATTGAGCAGTGAGGAGACGTTGGCGTCGGGGACAGCCAGTGTTCGGTCATCGGAGCTTGGGTCTCAGAAGAAAGCGAATCGGCGAGACAGTTGGTGGAAGCCCAAGAAGCGTCAGCCTTCGGAGAGCAGCGCGAGCAATCCACAGCCGGCAGGGGAGAATGCGGCGCCGGGGGTTGTCGTTGGGTCACCCACGGCCACGCTGGCGTTGGGTTTAATCGGACGGTGAGAACTTTTCTTTCTCTCTGGAAGCCAGGAGTACATGGCGGGTGTCCCTTGGGTATACGGTATTGACTTGGTACATTTCTTTGATTTCGTTGATTGTATTTGTTTGCGACACATGGTTCACCTGGGCGAAAAGGCACGGATTTCTGTAATATGACGAATAGCGACGGCGTAGGATGTCACCAATGTAAGTTGATTTAACTTAGTATCGAGCCGAATCAGAGATTAATCAGATAGAACATTGCGACCGACGTGTTTCTTGCAATTTCATGTTGCAATTGATTTGGATATGGTGCTCGCAGCGAATAACGCAAATGCCTGGAAATCCACAGGTGAAGCCACTGCACTCAATGCAATCCTAGCGCATGCAGGCCGCGCCGTAATCCGACGCCGCTAATCGCTTCTCAGCTGTATTCGCCATGGATCCCACGATGCTAGCAAGCTGCCAAGAACATGTCCAATGAAGCTGACGGAATTGTTGATGATAATGTTGGTGCTGATGCTGATGCGGATGAAGAAGCGAGAGCGAAATTCGGCTTTGGCAGCATTGCTTTGGAGGCATACGTCAGCTCTGCACTGCCGTGCCCCGGAGCGACCACTCAATAAGGTTCTAGCCGCTGTAATTCAAGCACCAAGGTTAGCCGACGCTCCGAAGACCCCTGCCAGGCAGCACCAAAACCCAAAAACAAAGGGGCGCAGCAGCACTACCACCACATTTCGCACTCGCATTTGCTGACCATGTCTTCAGCTCAGATTCGGCTCCCATACGAACAACACGACATGGGCAGCTCGGAGATAGAATATAAGATCAATCCCAATCCAATTACTCACACGATTGACAATGCGTACTGGTCACTCATTCCTGCCGGTGCAGGTCGAAAACGTGCCTATTTCTGTACATTGAAGTGAAATATCTTGGACCGCCCAACAAGACACCACCACCTAAGCAAGTCCAAATCTGCGACAGCACACAATCTATTGTTACGGAAATGACACCAATGTCTGTTATCACAATGTCCAATGTCGGCTGCAAGCGGGATCTGTTCATAGACTCCGAAGCGTCCGCGTCGCAGTCATCACGGCCATCGCAGCCACACCAATACTACCAGGGTTCCATCCCGCATTCTACTTGCGACTCCGAGTCTCCGCCCTCATACACACTGCACCCAGCCGCTACGGCAGCCGCGGCAGCGCTGGGCCTCGTCGCCGAGCACCCCGTCGTCGTTCCGCAGCAGAGGCCGTTCACGGCCGCCCCCTTCTTCTCAGCCTACGCGCCCACGCTCCGGAACCACGGCATCCCGCCCGGGGTATGGCACAACTTCGTGGCCAGCATGAACGAGGCGGTCAGCACGGTCCCCTCCGTGTCGGCCAAGGCGCGCGCCCACGCGCGGTCGTTCAACCGCCGAATCCGGTCTGCTTCCGAGGGCATGTGGACTGCGCTTGGGTCCTGGTCTTCCCACAGCAACCACCACGGCAGCGCGACCTCGGGAAGAAATTCACCCCTGCATCGAGCGTCGTCCCGGACCCTGCGCGAGGAGCGCATCCTCACCACCCTCGCCGCGGCCAACATCGCGTGGTTCCACCCCCGGGGCCTGCACGTCGCCATGATGGACACGATCGTGCTCGCGGGCCGGCTCGTGGTAAACGGTGGGGGCGGAGACCGCCGGGGCATCCTGCCGAGCCGGCTGATCGAGGCCGCGAGGCCAAGGCGGGATGAGGGGCCAGCGGCTCAGTTGGCGGGGCTGCGGCCTTGGGTGGCGGAGCTGGAGGTAGACTCGGCGGTGGCGGCGGATCCATCCAAGATCCTGGATCTGGCGCCCGACTCGTTGTGGCTGGTTGTGACGTGCCGTAGTACTGGCGGGGGAGTTGCGGCTGGATCTTAAGGGGGCCTGTGAGAGGGAAAGGGGGAGTTGGCGGGGGAAATGGTTTAGCTACATGATACCAATGCGTTCAATTTTGCTCGGTGTCGGCTGCAAGAGCCCCGTGAGATCACTCCACATTACGCGATTTCCAAGTGAAACGAACCTTAGATATGATAGTCACTTGATGACAGATGGCGAGGGGTTCACACTAGCGACATCACCGTAACAAACGCTCGCAAGCACTTCTTTGAGTAGCCTTACCAAGTGTGACATACACCAGTGGGCTGAGGTGGTTCTGCCTAGGTGTTTGAGAGCCGTAGGAGCGAAAGCCGGGGTACTCAGAGTGAAGTACACCTTTACCCTTGAATGTTTATCAAGCGTCGACTGCCCTTGTATGGTAATTGCTCTGTCTTTTATGTTTCGAGTGGGACGCCGTTGTACTGCCTACTGAACTGTAGCTTGTGAGTACTTCACCTGAACTCCGATACATCCGTTGTCTTTTACAAAATTTCCAGGGCAAACGTGCAGAGTGTACAAGTAGTATGTAACGGGGATCGTACCGGGGGCCTTGTCTCGACGCCGGCAACTCCACCGAATACAGCATCACGACCGTACGGCACAGTCTCGAGGTAGGTATCCACCCCTACCGGACGCGGCTTCGCGGCATTCACGCTGTTCCGACTATTAAATTAGGATATCTTGGCGTAAACATCCCTACTCAACGCGACTTTGTAACGTGGTATCGCGTGTGGTCGTCTACCGAATATGTCCTAGAGCTCACAGCAAGCCCGACAGGGGCTCGAAAGCGGTATTGAATGGGACTTGCTCACAGTATATGGTGCCGTATTCCGTCGGCTTTAGCTTGGGACTCGGTTTCCCGAGCCCGAGGCTCGGATGATTCCTTATCCGCCAACATGGAAGACGGACAGGGGCCTTTGCAAGGGGCCTTGTTCGTCGTTTAAAACCGGATTCTCAAAACGGAATGAGAATATTCTTGGCTGCTGTAAATGCAACACACCCAACGAACTCGGAGATCTAGTACACAAGCTGAGCGTCAGGACGCTCAAGTGCGGATCTGGGCATCCCAGATAAACCATTGTCGGTATTTGTAACGCCCGCTGGCCTCCCCACAACGGAATCAAGTCGGCAGCTGGAACGATGCCGAGATGGCGAAAAACGGGTCCAGGCGACAGGGTTGTCTGTGGGCAGGAGATTAGCCCTGGTCGACCCCCGGCTATATCCGATGGGTCGACTTCCGATCGTCCAGGCTCCGAGCATCGTGGTGGCCCGACTCCATTTCCCCACGTGTCTTGGTACCGTTCGTGCTGCCCAGGTCTCCGAAACGCAAGCGGGTAGGGCTGGCATTGGCTCGCAAATAGCCAAGGTGAAAAGAGACCCATATGCAGATACTTCTTTTTAGCACGAGTCCAATGTACCAGTCGAGTCCAATGCACCAGAGGCTCTTCTGTGGCAGGGACTCTTGTAGCTACCGTTTCCGTCATGTCATTTTTTCTACCAGTAGCATCCTTGTCAAGTTGACACAGCACGGAGTCTTCCACGGGAAAGCAAATCAACAAATTAGATATTGGGTACCATGTATGATTGATTATATTCGTGCAGAAAGGAAATATCTAGTCTACATGTACATCCTCCTTGCCCTTTTTGTACACTGCCCCCTCCATCTGCCTTGACTCGTGTTAGTGCTGGGCCGGGCGGGACAAGATAGGGGAATTTACCTTTGACCTGACAGGTTGTATGAACAAGCAATCCTCTCAATCACGGCCCTAGGCTGGTACAGGCGGTTCAGGGGCCTCTCAAACCCACATGTTGTGGACGTCTTGGCGGCGCTGGCAGTTGTTGCAGTCCTTCCATTTATACCGCTTCACCGTCTGCTTCTGGACCGACTTCTTGCAGGTGCCGAAGCCGCCTAGGCGGTAGGCCGTGCGGCACTGCTCTTTAAAGTCGTTGTCCGTCTTCTCGCCATGGTACTCGTTGCACTGGCCGCACTGGACCTGGCGGTACTCGTAGATGTGGCACATTGTTGTATTGTCTGGTGTAAGCCGGCGATAGGCTCGGAGCTAGGGGATCAATGGAGTGTAGGGATGGTCTGATTCGGTGGTGGTGCTCTTTGTTCTCATGGTTTCTTGTCGCGTTGCGGCTCCAAACATGGCGCCTCGTAGCTGGGGGAGAACAAGCCATTATATACGAGACGGCGGGCAGATGGGTGGCGGGATACTTCTTACCGGATGCGATGGCCAGCAACAAGGCGATGGGAATGCGTCTTTCAACATCGTCACTGACGACACCGGCATGCCATGGCTTGTTGCCGCTGCAGGCAATGTCATCTGCTGGGTCTTCCATTGTTCTCGCTCACAAAGACCTGCGCTCACCACAATGGCTTTCTTTGTGGTTTCCAGCATTCCAGCATGTAGCCTACCACATATCTTCCTGAAATACACATTTTCCATATTCATCATCTTGAATCTCTTTTCGATTGCCTTATCATTAAGATCGTGCATGCATCAAAGGGGCCAAGGGGGCAAAAGGGGAGAAAAGGGGGACTGTGTCAGTGTCACGGCAACTTGCAGCAATATGTACCCCGTACATAGTGTTTCCTTTGGTCTTTGATATAGCAATGTGATCAAGGTAGTTTCTCCTGTATTTACATCATCTGGGGCAAGCATATACTGTCTGCAAGCTCCATTCCAACCTGATCGATATACTCAAGCCAGATTCTCTTCGTGGTCAGCTTTATGAAGCTAGGAGAAACCGACAACTTCCAGTTCTTACCTAAGAGCGGCTTGACACCCGACCGAGTGTGTCCAAGCATGAAGCCGTTTTCCACCAACGGCCGAGGCGTACGCTGCGACCAGCCAGGCGCGTTGAGGCGCATTCGACGTCCATCGGCCTAAGTACCCAGGCCGTTTGATTTTGTAGGAGTGAGAAGTCCCGGTTTGGTCAAATGGACGTCGCATGTCGCATTGCCGGGGAGTGAGGTGTCATCTGCGGGGTGCTGCGGGCACGCATGTTGGTGGATATCACGAGCTCGAATCGGCTGGAGTGCGGCTGGAAGACAGCAGAAACAGCAAGCAGGTTTGAGGGAAATAGTGATTCTGGAAACAAGGAATACAGATGACATAGGAGAATCTCCATACTGATTCATTCGCTGCATCGCTGCAAGGAGATGTGGACGGAGGGCCGAAGATAAGGAAAGGATGTTGATAATCTGTACAACCAAATTGGGGAATGATTGACTGATTCCGGATGCAATGGGCGAGCATCGCAAAGACTCACGCCTTTCGCATCCATCTGGCCTATCAAATATCCTCCCGCTTGCTGCAAGCTCGCATTAGCGTGGGCGGCACGCAACCTAAACATCTCGGACGAAGCTTGTGTCACTGCATGGCATCTAAAGACGGCCCAGTACCTTCTTCCCACGTGCATGGCAGGCAACTCTCGAAATGACATATAACATGTAGCTCTACCCTCCAGAGATCGAGTGCTCCCATCGACTGTATCTGATTTACACGGTTTTCAGTATTTGGCAGGTTGCTGTATCGCGTTCACCATAGAAGTTGGCAATTGGGGTTCGCTTGCCTGCAATCCTTCGCCCTTTGGAGTACTTCTGCACCTGCACCGCACCAACCTTCACCAATCGAAGCAGGCACGACATCCCATCCGCCCGCAAGGAGCCGCCCGGCAAGACGGGCCTCCGACGTCAGTCCTGCATGTCTCAGTCCTGTACGTCTCAGTTCCAATTGACGCGCTCGCATTTCCTGGACGTCAACTCCTCATTCTTGGATCTATCACTGGAAATATCACGCCTGCGCCCATGACACACCCAAACCAGCCTAGCATGATGGTGTCGGCCACCACCAATCCGCACACCGATATTGACGTCTCGTCCATTCCCGGCACCGTCCACCTTGTCGACCTGGAACACACCCTAGCCGCCCGCCATGACGCCGCCCAGAAGGACATAGTTCTCGTGCCCACGCCTTCGACAGACCCCGACGATCCCCTAAACTGGTCCAAACCGCGCAAGTTCTTGGCGTTGACCTGCGCCCTCTTGTGAGTCCTCCCGAGAGACCCTCGGCCCATCTGCGGCAATGGATGCTGACTGCCAATGCTAGGTACACCTGGTTCAACGGCATGGCCTTGTCGGTCGTCTACTCGGTCCTCGTTCCGCTGTCGCAAGCCCTGGACGTGACTGAGAACAACTTGAATGCGGGAACCGGCTACATGTTCCTGCTCCTGGGCTGGGGTCTCTTGTTCTGGCAGCCGTTCGCCCTGCAGTACGGAAAGCGCTTCACATACCTCTTCTCGCTCGCCGGCTTGCTCGCCGTCACGGTCTGGGGCCCTTTCGCCCATGGAAACGGCCAGTGGATCGCCAAGAGCATCCTGACGGGCTTCTTCGGCTCGCCCATTGAGGCCTTGCCCGAGACCACCATCGCCGACCTCTTCTTCGCGCACGAGCGCGCCACCTACTTGGGTTGGTACGCATTCACATTGGCGGGCAGCAACTATTTCGCGCCCGTCATCTCGGGCTTCATCAACGACGGCATGGGCTTCAAATGGGTCTTCTACTTCCCGGCCATCTTCTGCGGCGCCACCTGGGTCTTCCTGTTCCTCTTCATGGAGGAGACCAACTACGACCGACGTACGGTGGGCGTCGTCACCACCCAGCCTCCTGACGCGAGCGACGAGGACAACAGAACAAAGACGGAGCCGTCTGAACTTGCTGCCGTTCCCTACAGCTCTACGCGCCCCGCCGAACCTGCATCTGGCAAGAAGACGTTCGTCCAGAAACTGTCCCTGTTCGACGAGCCGAGGCCCTTCATGATGCACTACCGAGCCTGGCAGTCCCTCAAGCTGCTCTCGTGGCCAGTCGTCTTCTACTCGGGCTTCAGCTACGGGACGTACCTTATCTACTTCAACATTCTCAACGCGACCAGTTCCATCATCCTCGGCAGCCCCCCTTACAGCTTTTCGCCTTCGATGGTTGGTCTGAGTTACATTTCATGCATAATCGGGACTGCGGCTGCGTAAGTCCAGGCGAGTGCCTGTCTTGCGTCCCACGAACCTGCTAACTAAGAACAGTTCTGCGTTTACCGGTGTCGTCTCGGATCGCTTCATAATACGGCTCGCTCGGAGGAACAACGGCATATCAGAGCCCGAGCACCGACTGTGGCTCTTTGCCATCTCGACGATCGTGGTGCCCTTCTCGCTGATCCTGTGGGGTGTCGGGGCCGCGCACCACGTCCACTGGTTCGGCTTAGTGTTCGCCATGGGGGTTCTCGCCTATGCTAGCACCACGGGTGTCACCCTCTCCGTGTCCTATCTCATCGACACGTACCGCGACATCAGCGGCGATGCACTGACCACGTGCATCCTCATCCGCAACACCATGAGCTTCGCCATCGGGTACGGGATTACGCCGTGGCTGCACAACCTTGGATACCAGAACTGCTTCATCAGCATCGCGTTTATCGGGCTCGCCATCTGCTGTGCCTTTCTGGTCATGATCAACTGGGGCAAGAGGTTCCGCGAGCAGAAGCGGGTGCAGTACTGGAATGAGGTGAAAGCTCGTGTTGAGTTGGGGCTTGTACATTGAGCGAGTGGTGTTGGGGTCTTGTATCATCAAGTGTCGCATCCAAGATGGACACTGCAGTTCTTGCATTACAGAAGATCTATTTGTTTAGATGGTCAACCGATGACGGCTTTGTGGATAACTTGTCATCACATTACCACAACCTATTCAGGTGGTGTACATGTTGGCAGTGCCTCAGGGAACTTACCATACTCATCACTGGCGACACGCAAGTGCGAACGGAATATAGTACACGGTTTCATAATTATCTATGTCTTTCATTAATCATTCCTCAATCGTGCTGCGATCTGTCATCTCAGGCGTCCATGGCCTTTTCATGATGACGTCCCTCATTCTCCCAGGCGAATTTCACGGAGAATTAGTTACTGGTGTATGTCAGCATATGTCCATGTTTGGTTGACTGAGTGGTCTGCGAAAGCTTTGCAGCCCCAATAGGCAGGTGCGAACTTACCACCTCGATCCAGCGTGCCATCCATTTATCGACGGCTGCTTTGGCCTCATCGACGAGGCCGAGCTCTGTGGCGCGGATGTTAGTCTCAGACAGCACTACTTTTAGGAAGAAGCATGCGGACTCACCAAGCAACAGCTGGACGGCACCTCGCACGCCCGACTCCAGCGCTGAAGCGATCCAAGCATGCGTGTACGACGTCTGCTCGCCGACAAAGATCATCTGTAATGTCGTGGGTCAGCGTGATTTGGGGCTTTCGAAAGGGGGGGAATCAACGACAGAAAGAACTTCAATAAAAGGAAGAAAGAGAAAAAAGGGAAAAAGAAGGTCGGGAGAAGAACAACTTACGTTGCTGTAGGTCTTAAAGTACTCGGGAATGTACAGCTGGTGCTGCCCGATGGTAGGCGCGGCCCAGGCGCCGCTCTCGTAGGGGTCGAGGTACCAGCAGCGGCGGCTGTAGCGGCCGGTGTACTGCTCGCGGGCGACGTCGCCGTGGATCTCGGCCATGGCGTCGACCATGTACTGGACGTGCTCCTCCTCGGACTTGGCCAGCCAGCGCACGGCCCAGTCGCCGCTCGCGTACGACGCCAGGATCGACGCGGGCCCCGTCGTCGCGTTCAGGTTGTAGCTCGGGTAGCACACGGAGCCCACGCCCGGGATGTCCGTTGTCGTGCTGCAGCTGCCGTAGATGGGGCCCGAGGGGAGGTGCTCCCAGAACCGCGTCTTGTATTCTAGGGCGACCTTGCATGCGGAGGCCATAGGGACGTTGTTGATGGCGTTCTTGATGGTGGTGGGCAGCACTAGATTTTGGAAGTGTCAGGACATGTTTGCATGTTTACAGGGGACGTTTGGGTCAAAGGCAGGGAGTAGGGGGCAAAAGACAAAACGTACTGGGGAGTCGCCACAGCTTCACCTTGGAAAAGGGCATGGCGATGACGGCGTAGTCAAAGGTGGCGTTCTGGTAGGCGCTCTCGTTGTAGCTCTTCTTCCACGAGAGACGGACGCGCTGCTCCGCGTCCAGGTACTCGACCTTGTCGACGTGCGCGTCCATGGTCGTGATGTTGTCCACCAGCGGGTGGAAGGACAGGGGCAGCCGGCTCAGGCCGCCGTCGATGGTGGACCAGGTGGACGCCGAGAAGTAGACGTTGTCGTACAGCTGTAGCCGTAGTGTATATCAGTAACCGGCCGAGTTGGGGACCTGCGTGCAGCACTGCATGTAGTTGGAGGTTTCCAATGACTTACGGAGTTCCAGAACGAGGAGTCGGCCGAACTTCCGACTACAATGTCGGTCTGGTTCAGCGTTGCGTGGAGGTAGTTGACCATGTAAGCAAACTCGGACCAGACTTCACCGCCCTTGCCGCCGAGGCCGTTGACTGTGAGTAGAATCGTCGTTAGCTTGATGCCCTTTCGAGCTTGATGCCCCTTTCCTTCATGCCCTTTCTTCATAGCATGATGCAACCATCACGATCACGTACCAATAAAGTCCTTGTGAGCCTTGTGCATGTTGGTGGCAATCTCAATCATCATGGTCTCGTTCGAGGTAATCTTGGTAATAGCGTCCTGGAGCCCCTGCGTGGCCGCGTCCAAGACGGGCGCGGGCGCCGCGAGCGAGCTGTTCTTCTGGATCTGGGCCAGGGTGGGCGGCATGCCCGTGTCGAGCTTGAAGCCTTGGTTGTAGGCGAGGCCGTTGGGGCTGGCCTGGTACCAGGGGATAAAGTCGACGCTGAGGTTCCGGTCGTGGCCGTTGAGGCGGTTCATCTCGTCGGCCAGCTGGAACACGAGCTGGTGGTCCGTCACGTTGTACGTCTCGTTGGCGACGCGCAGCGACTTGGGGAACCGCATGGGCCCCATCTCCTGGTACGAGTAGTCGAACGGCCCGCCCGAGAGGTACTCGGTGTGCACGCGCCCGCCCAGGCGCTGCGAGGCTTCCAGGATGCGGATGTTGCGCAGGCCCGACTGGCTGAGCACCAGGTACGTCATCAAGCCGGACATGCCGCCGCCCACGATGGCGACCTCCTTGGCCTTGGCCGTCTCGGCGTCGACGGCGCTCAGGGTCTTGGCCTCGAGCAGCTTGACGCCGTCGAACCAGGGGCCCCAGGTGTCGATGCCCATCTCCTGGGTCATGGCGATGCCGCTGCGTTTCCGGAGGTCCCGCTTCTTGGCGGTCTGGAAGCGCTGCGGCTCGCTGCGGCCGACCAGGACGCCCTCGCTGTTCCAGGCCGAGAGGCAGCCGCCCGACTCGGCGTCCTTGGGCAGGAGCCACACCAGCCGGGACGCCTTGGCGCCGGAGCTGCGCGCCACGGTGTGGTGGGCGTCGCGGAGGTCGTGGGTGCCCGTGCAGTGCCGCCCGTAGGTGTACGTCAGCTCGCCGTCGACGGGCTCGTTGAACGTCACGTGGACGTTGGCGACCCGGGAGTCGATCTCGGAGCGCGTCTCGAGGTGCACGGGCAGCGCCGCATAGGGGGCACAGGCGGCGCTGCTGACGAGCAGCGATGCCGCAAGAGAGTATCTCATCGTGGCAGGTGGGAGTGTGAGAGACGCCAGGGGCTGGGCAATGAGAGGGAAAGGAGCGCCAGAGTATTCTGAGCCGTTTGCATGTATCAACCTCGTTGTGCTCTTTTCCCTCCTCCTGTATATGCGCTTGCCGTTGGCTTTATATCATTGCGCATCACAGCGGAAAGAACCCTGACAGCCCTGACAGCCCTCGGCGAAGACCGGTCATAGGAGGATCCGCCCTTCACCAAAGCCGGCGGTATGCATGCAGGCTTCGTATCTCTGTTGGATACCTTACATTTTGTCCGGTGGCGTGGGGTATGGGGGAATATCCCGAGTCGTGCGTGCTGTGTTACTTATCTCACGGTTGCAAGGTTACGGGAGCGGTCATCGGAAACCCGTGCATCGATTGGCTTATGGACAGGCTATCACGGGCCCCGAATGGATGTGCGGCGATAGAGGGAAATGCCGCCACCTTTCCCGAATAGGTAGCTGGGCGGTTTACCATGATATGAGTGGGATATGTTTGATGCTTGATCTGACCAACGCTTCTCGAGCTGACCAACACTTCGCCAAGGGCTGCTGCTGCACATCATAACGAGATGCATTCCGGGTGAAGATTACCCCAGTCAGCTCACACAGTTCGGTACGATCCCAACGTGTCGGACCCAAGGTAGCACTTGCAGCAAGCCGTTACAGCTCTCGTGACCTTTTTGATTGCTTGTTAGTCTTGAGGCAGAGTTGATAAGCAGCCATCATCGCTATAGTACCGTTGGCTCCGCTCATCCCGACCCCTGTCCGTGGCCAGGGTAGTATGCATATCCACGCTATTGGATGGGGCGGACAGCTTATCTTTGCCCGCTTATCAGCTGCAGTTTGAAAGACCCGATGCGGGAGCAACCATGCTGGACGGGCAGCCATGTTATCGGCGCCCTCCGCATGGCATTTGGTGACCAACCGCCGCCAATCTTATCATTCACGTCGGGGCTGATCCTTGCCGACTACGAGGAAGTGGACAAACATGCACGCCTTTCCGATAAGGAAGCAGGCGGTCTGTCAAGGCCGGTCCCACGGGGTTTCTATACTGCGCCGTTTGGACGATAGTTCCATAGAGTTGGATAATCTCGAGAGCTTCATCGATTACATAACCGAGATAGCATTCCACCCTGGCTGGTCCCTGCCAAATAGCCTGCATTTCTTCTTTATTCGTGTTGAGCGACCCCTGGCAAAGCCAGAAACTTGAGGTCCGGTCAAGACCATGAAGAAGAATTCGGAAATACCAAACCAGTGTCCTCTGTCCCGGGTCCCTCCCGCTGATTTCTACCTACGGAAGATTCGCGAAAAGTCTGCAGATTCGAACATGGAGCCCTACCCCAAGGGTATTGTAAAGACTTCGGAATGGGAACATCGGAGGGACTGAGGAGTTGCGGGGAGTTGCGGGACCACGTGATTACTATACTAAGAGATAGATATCTGTTTCCTGATATCCGGAATAAGAAGGGATATTGATGGGGGTGTTGTGCGCTACCATGATGTGATTATGCAAACCAATGTTGCAATACCCCAAGAGTCGCTATTGGACAGCAGCAACAGGGGACGCATTCCACCCTTTCAGCACTCAACAATGGCAGAAGAGGGCGCCGAGCAGCTAAAAGAGATCGTTACCAAGGGGTAGACGTGAGTGATCGATCGCGAGAGTCCCACTTGCCGTGAGATCGATGATCGCTTGGCAGAAAAGCTTAGTTTATTGTCGAGGTATTTTTGAGGACTGAAGATATCGTGAGCGACCCTGAGTGCTTTCATCAGGAATCATGTATCGAGTATACCAAGCAGCAACCAACAAACAGCCAGTCAAGTGTAGAAAAGCCTCGAGGTCATGCAGCAAGTCGAGTCGGACCGTCTCCTCGGAATGTTTAGTTCAACTCCGAGTCGCCCAAGTCGGCCGAACAAAATGCCCAACGAGAAGATCCGTCCGCAAATCGTGGCTCTTGGAGACAGTACAGAAGAATGCAACAACGACGTCAGTAGGTAGTCGGTCATGGCCGAGAAGAGGAAGTAGAATCCTTATGCTAGCCCAGGTCTCTTCTGAAAAAGACAAAACACTTGACTTGATTGCTCATTATTCATTTAGTTGTCATGATCTATCAACAGGTCGCGGGATATATAGTAACGAAACAGACAGGAAAAAAAGATTCGCCATAGCCGAGACCGGCGTTGAACACCTCTAGAATGCAACCGACTTGCTAAATCAAACCCAGAGTCCGGCTTCGCTATGCCATCAATGCAATATGCTTGAGCTCCCTGTGTTACAGACGGTCAGTTTGTGTTTCCATGGCAGTGATAACGACCCAAAAACTTACTCTTGCACCTGCTGCCCCACCTTCATGTCGCGGTAGAGAACCTCCTCGCCTTCGTCCTTGCCGAGGTTGAACTGCTCGGCGCGGATGCGGCGGGCGCGGTCGGCGAGGACGGGGTTGGGGGCGAGGTCGTAGTCGGAGGACAGGTGACAGAAAAAGGTGGAGGAGATGCGGACGAGGGGGCGGTCGGGGAAGTCGGCCTTGCGGCGCTCGATGACGTCGACGGTGGCCTGGGTGACGCCGACCTCGTGGTAGCCGGCCTTGATGAGGCCGCCCGTCAGGTGCTCGATCTGCTTGCCGGCCTGGACCAGCAGGTAGTTGCCCTGGGGGATCTTGACAGGGATGCGCTTGCCCGTGTTGCGGGCCCAGATGTGCAGGCCCGGGTACCGCGACCGGCCGTGGATGGTCAGGAAGTTGAGGTCCGTGTGGAACCCGGCGAGGATGCTGTCCTTCTTGCCGTACTTGGACAGGTCCGACGCGGTTGGGGCCAGCAAGTGGGGGCTGGGAGAGGTTAGCCAGGATGTACGAGTGGATTCGCGCTCGTGGGTTTGCCCTCGTGGATTGGAGGCCTAACATACCCGTATCTGGTGGCGTCCATGAACGCCTCAGCCGGCAGTCCCAGACCGACGGCGGTCATGCCTGCTAATGATGTGACGCTGCAGATAATCGTCAGTTGGGTGTTGCAGTCAATTTGGGCGTTCAATGAGGCTGCCACTAGACTTACGCGTTTTTCATCGAGGTTCCCCACTGGTCCATGGTGGGCGCCCACCTGCTCTGGATGTGCGGCGCCTCGGGGGTAATGTTCTCGGCGTTGAGAGAGGGGAACTGGGTCTCGTAGGGCGGCGCGTCCATCATGCGCCAGAAGAAGCGGCACTTGGGGTCGGGCTCGTGGGCCTTGATGTCCAGGGGCCGCTCGGCGGGGTCGAGGCGCTCAATGACCTGCAGACACGGCTCGTCGACGGCGCACTTGGGCTTCTCGGTGTTCTCGAGGGTGACGCCAATCTGGTAGCCCAGCTCGGGCCGCTCATCGCGGCGGAGGTCTTCCTCGGGCTGGGCAAAGTAGTCCTCGAGCAGGTCCAGGAAGGTGGTGTTGTCGTCCTCGGAGACGCGCGAGTCGTGCAGGATCAAGGCGCCGTAGGTGATGAGGGCGTTGGCGGCCTTTTGGCACTCCTCCAAGACCTCGGGCGCGTCGCGGGGCTTCTGGAGGAAGACGTCCAGATCCACGATGGGCAGGTTCATGGACAGCTCGGCTGGCACGATCGTCTTCTCCGGCTGGGCGGCGGCCACGGCGGGGGTCTCTGCGGGTTGAATGGCCATGATGCTGTGACTGACGACGGTTCCTTTGGACATGCTGGGCAGAAAAGGGTTCCGAAGCAAAGGGAAATGCTCGGGGCGGGCTGCTATATATCTCAATCCGACCGACTGTGCAGCTTCACGGGGATTCCCTCGCAAATTGAATTTTCCTTTTGGATTTTCCCCTAAGCAGCTGCATGCGCGACGACCACCCGCATCGGACATACACACGCACGCACGCACACGCACACACACATGTGAGCTCGGGATTTTGGGCGGGCGATCAGGTGCCGCCATCGGTTTGACCCATTGTGACAATGTGGAGTTGGCTGGGCCCGCCGAAGTCCGCCGGGGCTGGCCAATTCAGGGTCTTCAGGGTCTGTTCAGGGCCCCTCAGCGCCGGTCTAAGACGGACTCCGCACTCCTGGGTGCCAATCTGAATCTCGAAATCTTACTCTTTTGCCCATCCGTTTCAAACCCACAATCTATGGTTGGCTGCTGAATGCTGCTCCTCCGAGTGCCCCCTCCACCCTCCCCTGCATATGCAAAATGCGACCCCCGGCCAACCCGCCGCCCGTTACAGGCAGCGGCTGCCAAGTCTGCAGAGTTTCCAGAGTTTCCAGCCTGCCGGCACCTTCTGCTTCTACCTAGTTCTTCTAGTCCTTCTAGGCCGGTCACCAGTATTTGTCAAAGCCCATTCGTTCCCCAGACCTGTCAAGATGTGCAAGCCGGGGCAGCTCCGCTGAAACTCGTACGAAGGTGGCCTGATGGAAGAGATTGTCGAAGCCTTTTGGTTGGTTTGCCAATCTGGTAGTCCAGATAGTGTGTAGCCCCGACCCGCCCCCGAAGACCCTCATCCTGCCCATCCTGCCTCATCCTGCCTCATCCCCGGGCCAAGCCTCTCCATTGGCGGTTGGCCCAATGTTCCCACAGCCAGTCAGAAGCCGTCCACGGTCGCACTCTTACCCCGGCTGCGACTAGTCCCTTCTTACGGGAAAGTGCAGATCCGGTTCCATCGAGTCCGGTCCCATTGTTTCTTCCCTGTTTGGGCCCGAAAATAGCATCTTGCGCGTCTGCGGCGCGGTGAACTGATCAGGCATGCGGCCGGCTATCTACGGGCGATCGATGCAGAAATCGGAGGGGGTTTCCGAGCTGCGTCTGGGGTTGTTCGTGTCGGCGCTCTCGGCGGCCTCATATCGTTTTGAAATTCTCGCAGCTGCACACCAGCCCCCCAAGCCCGGTGGGATATCGTAAACTCCTTCCCTTTCCCCCTTTGTCAAGCAGTTCCAACGTTGGGTTCGTCTCTAGTCGATTCTCTTTCTTTTCTGGCCCTCTCTCGTAATTTCAGCAGCCTGATGTTAGGGAACCTCTGACTTTGAGCTAGAGCTGCCCCTATAGATATCGTGACGTAGACGGCAGCACAAGAAAGTAGTACAACGGAGACAGTCACGGTGAGGTCTTGCCTAATGCCTCGAGTTGACGAGGCCTATCGTGAAAATCTGGTTTAGAAGCTTCTAGCTTACCCCTGAGAGGGTGAGCTTTGTTATGAGCAAGTCGTCACTGTGCTCTACCTCCTCCAGAAAATTGGAAAGTTTGAGATGCCTATACGATAAATAGTACGACCGGATATGCAGGCTCCCGTATAGTAACTGTGGGCTTACATACGCACGTGGGAAGAGCAATCAACCAGTTTTGACCAACAAGAGGCTGTAGGGAACGGCGACTCAGGTCTAGCCGGAGCGAGACCTCTGCCAAGCATGACTTACACAAGCTCAGCAAAACCAGAGATATCCACCTCATGCTATCGTGAGTATTTTGGTTCTTCTGGGCCATTTTAGCCTGAACCAAACAGAAAAGAGAGAACCGGACAAGAAAACAACATTCTGCGCCTACCTCCTCACACACCAACCCCTGGTTTGACATCTATCAAGATGAAAAATAATCCAAGTCATGAGAAGTCAGCTCCAAAAACAATTCACAGAGCAAACCGAGGGTAGTTGGCGACATGAGCCTCACGATTCGACGTCTCCTATTCGCTACAGCGGCAGCTCTTTCGATTCAGTAGCAAAGATAGGAGGCATTTTTGGGGAGAACTGTACCGAAACGTGACAGAATAGCATCCTTTGGCGGATATCCTGTGCATGGCAAACACATATTTCTTGAAAATGGCTTCATCCGTGGTGTCGTCGATCAAGAAAACCATCAGGCCACTCGGAAATAGTATGCGGTATGTGGCTTGTGCTGCTATCTAACTGTGGCGCTGAGTCGCTGAGTCGCTGAGTCGCAGGCGATCGGGCCTCGGGATTAGCAGGGACCCAATTGATTTGGCGGGGTGAGACTTTTGGGATTGGCGGTGGCTGGGAAAGGAAAGGCTGGCGGACTGGGAGGGTGCACGGTGCAAGGCAGAGCGGGCGGCAGGCAATTGGAAGGGAGAGAACAAAAGACAGAGAGACCCGTGAGCAGAAGGCAGAGCCGGGCGCATCAGCAGGGACGGGCCAGCCAGCCAGACGCTATGTATGTACCTACGCAAGCGGCAACAATCCAGCCTGCCTCTACCTCTGCCACTGCCACTGCCACCACTGACCACTAACCACTGACCGACCACTGCTTGTCGCTGTCCCATCCATTCGATCCCCGAAACCCACTCCGTGTCCGTCCTGTCTTCATTCATCGCATCGCATTCGCATCCCATTTCATTGTCCCCCAGCAATCTTATCGCCCTCCCGCGCTCGGCGCCCATTGTCACGCTTCAATCCAGCCGTCGAATCCGTCGCCTCTCTCTCTCTCTCTCTCTCTCTCTCTCTGGCGTCTCGGTCTCTCTGGTCTCTGGCCTCTAGCCTCTAGCCTCTAGTGTCTCTGCCTTCTCTGGTCACCCGTTGTCCCATTGTCCCATTGTTTGTTGTGACGCTGAAAAGCCGCTCATGTCCGTTGGTTCGTCGCAACCAATCGCCCTTCCATGACCACATGGCTCCAATTCCCAAGCTCTGAACAGCAGCCCCCCCAGCAGCCGGGCCTGGACTGCGCTCACCCTCCCATCCCGGCATCCAAACATGCACACAAATCCCCCACAAAAGTGTCGATGGCTAGGCCGGAGCAAAAGCCCACGCCCAATGGGAAACAAAAGCCACCAGCCAAGCAACCTCAAGGCGTAGTCAAAAGGAAACGGAATTCGGATGCCCCCGCCCAACCTAAATCCAGAGCCACCAAAACCACCAAAACCACCAGAGCACCCCGGACTGCCACCAAACCCCCCATCACTGGCCCCCCTCTACTTGCCGTGTCGCCAACCCCAGCTTCAGCTCCGGCCCCAGCCGAGCTACTCCCAGATGTCGCCCCAACATCGCCGCCGGCCCTGGACCCTGCACTCGCACCTACGGCTGTGCCTGCGCCCGCGACGGACCCACCTGTTCTCAAACTCACAAAGGAGCAGGAGTTCTCTCATGCCGTCGCCCGCCACCAGATGACGGCCCAGATCCGCGTCTTGCAAGCGAGGCAAGGTGTCATGAACCTGGTGCAGCGCTCGCCCCAAGAGTCGCTGATGAGAGTCATCGGCCCCCGCTACATCCAACAGGTCCTGGACTCGTGCGCCCGGAACACCGGGCTCGCCATCTCCGCCGAGAGGTACGAAGAGATTGTCAACTCGGGCGGCCCGGGCTTCGTCGAGGGCCACTTTGCCGTCTGCCGCTTGGACGAGGTCCGCCACATCGTCGACACGTACGGCGCCCCCAAGATCCCCCTGCTCGTCCCGGCCGAGTGGAACCACGAGTTCCGGAGGCACCAGGACATCAAGCAGCTGTTCCAGTCCCTCCGCTTCTTCGGCCAGAAGATCGAGGTCCAGTACGGCTACCGCCCGCTCATCTGCCCCCTGGAGAACATCACCCACAAGCTGGACCCCAAGGACGTGGAGCGATGCTTCGCCGACGAGGACGCGAAGCTGGGGCCCATCAACTTGCTGGACCTGGACTCCAACGACGACAACCCGGTGCCCCCCTGTCTCGCCGGTCTGCTAGACCTGGGGCTGTACAACGACCTCGCTAGGAAAGGGGGCTACAGCGGCGGGGGCGGCCTCGGGAGGATGAACCGAGGGGCGGCCCTCAAGGTTTCCACCAGCTTCAAAATCTGCGGCCAGGCCGGCGTCTTCTCGGAGCCGCACGGCGACCACCTGGGCAAAATCACGAGTGTTCTGGACCAGCAAGGGGACAAACTGTGGCCGGTATTCTCGTCCATGGTGGAAGACGCCTCGGTCAAGTGGTTCGCGCAGAACAGCCCTCTAAACCCGAATCCTCCCACGGCCGAGGATCACGACAAACTCGGCATATGGATCCCCATCTTCCTGGAACCCGGGTCTCTCCTGATCCAGCCCCCGGGCACGATCCACGCGCCGTATTCCTTGACGGATGTGTATTGCACGGGGACCATGCACATTGACACCCGCGGCCTGCTCACCAGCATCCAGCAGGCCCTGGTGGAGCTAGACCACCCCGAGGTCACCAACGACGACCCCGAAGACTCGTACATGTCGTGCATGTACCACGCCGCCAAACTCTGGAAGGAGGGTATGCAGCCGTATAGGTGGGGAACCGAGGACGAACGAGCCCAGTTCCTCGGGAAACTAAGAGTGAGTTGGCCTTTGGCTTGCCTGGTTTGTTTCGTCCCGGGATGACTAACACGTTGGCTGTAGGAGTACATAGATCAAACCGGCAAGGGCAAATGCTGTGGCGGCAAGAAGATGCCCAAGGCGGACCCCAAGAAGGGGAGTCAAACGCCCGTCCCCAAGATGGTGGACCCTACCAAGAGCCAGACGCCACAACCGCCTGTCGTCGTGGCCCCCGAGCCGGCAGCCAAGGCAGCGCCGAACTGGTTCCACAGCCAGAACTGCCCCGTTAATAAGATGCTTGTAGCAGAAGGCTTCTGATGAAAGCAGCCTCAACTTTGTAGATATAGTCAGACAATCATAGGTTTGGAGTTGGAATTTCAAATAACATTGGCATGGACGGTCACAGTACGTCCGATCGAAGAGAAATTTGTCCCGTTTTGCAGGCTCATTGTGAAGTCAGGTCAGGATAAAGTGACTGAAGATATCCAAGGGAAGGTCGAGCTCCTGGTTCGCCATGTAGACTTTGAAAATGTCGAAACCGGTCATGGAAACCGAGTTGAACGACCCTTGAAGTCAGCAGAGCTCTTGAATCAGGATTGCCTTCTACGTCGAAAGAAAGATGGACTCGCAAAAGTAGCGGAACTGGTTGTTTGCGGCGTTTGCCTAGCTCAGACATGTTCCGGAACAAGCCGTCGGACGGTGGCTGATCCGCCGTCATGCGATATCCAGGGGAACGCATCCGTGGGCAGTCTATACTCGAGCAGGCAGGTTCTTTTCTTTTTCTTCTCTGCACATTGGTTTGTACCCGGCTAGCCCAACAGAAACAAACATTTTCTACCTGAGAAGTACGCAGATACGCTGGTTACTCTCGCCGCTGATTCGGTATGTGTCTCGGGTCCTGTGTCTTCATAAACCTCCATGGAATCCGGAGAGGGTACGTGAGGCAAGGAGACCTGCGGTTGGTGGTTGTCAGTCCTTTCTCCATTTCTTGTCGCAGGGGGAAGTTCAACGGAAGTACAGAGGTGCAGACTGTGTCACAGTCTCGACGATTTGTGGGAGGGAGACTAGCAGGTATGCCGTGGCTCAGGGGTAAGTGTCAAAAGTATACACCATACAGACCTTCTTGTCAACCATGGGGATACACAGCCACCACCCCTACTTCCCTCCCCCCCAAAGCTAGAACTGACCCCGAATTATTTGCTGCTCCCGGATCACAACCAAGGCGAGCATGTTGGAAAAATATATAGTATTCCCGTGGAGCTGAGCTGAGCTGAGTAGAGTTGGGATCGAGCCGTATCGATGTTGAGTATCGAACACCAGACCAAGTACCTACTTTTGCAATTCGTTCGTTCCCAGAACACAGCCCCTGGAAACCAACTAGTCTTCGTCACTACTCATTGTAGAAGGGGAAGATGGAGTGCCCGGTGCCCAGTGCCCTTGCTGTGTGTTGTATACATTTTCTGCTTTATATTTACCAAACACTTCATTTGACATATAAGTTTGCTTCACCAGGAACCCATGCCAGCCAGCCGTTCTCGCTTATTAGAGTCGAATCTACCATTACAAATCTGCCCTGTCTCAACAGAGTCCCCTCATCAACCCCTGGATCCATGGAGCAAAATTGTTCAGCCACCTCCAATAAATCCACAGTCCGAGACACAGCCCCCTGCACGATAATCGGGCCCTGCAACGAATAAAGCAGACATTATTCCTCATAACATATTGTTTGTTTGTTTGATAACCCATATAGTACATGCATACAGTACATACCCCTATCGATGTTGTATATCTGTTTCATTATTCCATCATGTCATGTCGAACCGGCCCGGACCTTTTTCCAAGGAGGTTGGTAGCAGATAATCAATACCACACACTGCCTGTTGGTTTTTGTGTTTGTTTTCCTAACATGCACCGCCGCCAAAAATGTCCATTCCCAATTACTAAAGTAAGTATGCAGTCATGTTGCTGACTAGAAATAATTTGTGCTCGTCTGTTCTCCGGTATAGCCGAAAAAAGACACTAGAATAATGTGCCGTCCGAATCGATCAAGATGGGGGCTTCTTTCGTATTTGGCCGGCTGACTTCGGCAATTTCTCGTCCACCCTGTCGATAGTTTGTCAGTTTTCTGCGAATCATGGCATCAGAGGACTTCTCGTCTTGGGGAAACATACCTTCCAACTACCTGCCTCGAGCAGCTGCGACAAGGTGATCTCGCCTCCGTGCAGCTCGGCACGCAGCGCGTAGTTGACGTCGTCGCACAGCTTGTCCAACAAGCCCACCGTCACGCCGCGCCACTCGACAATGACGTCGTCGCTGGGCTCGAACATGGGGGCGACCTCGTTGGCGCGCACGTTGTGGCGGCGGCAGTAGTCGCCGTAGTGCTCGAGGCCGCGGTCCTCGTCCTCCTTCTTGAGGCTGAGCACGCCCATGTCGACAAACAGGCCGCCGTTGCGGTACTCGGGGAGGCCCGTGAGGAGCTCGGTGCCGGCAAAGTTGACCTTGAGGAGGGAGTGCATGGGCTGCATGAGCGAGTAGCAGAGCCACTGGGTCAGCTTGTGGAGGGGCACGATGGACTCCCACTCGCCGCGGCCGCCCGACGATTGCGTGGTGGTGGGGAAGGGCGAAAAGGTGGGCGAGGTGGGCGAAGACGCCACCTGCGGCATGGACGAGCAGGGCCAGGCGTCGCCTATGGAGACTCCGTCGATGGCGGTCCGCGACGGCCAGATCGAGTTCAGTCCGGTCATGAGGACGTTCCAGAGGACGGGCAGGATGACGATGGGCGTGGAGGACGCCTGCGTAGTGGGATGCGACAAGAGGTAGTCTGCGAGGGGATCAGTCAGCCGACCGACTACCAAAAAGGGGACACTGAAAATACTCACCAACCATGTTGCCTGGCCGTCCCTCGTCGCCGAAAAAGATTCTCTGTTTCTGCAGGGCACCTCCCAAGCGTATTAACAGCTCGGCACGGCCCTCGAGCCCGGCGATTTCGTTGCCGGGGCGGGACTGCATGCCCTTGGCCAGCTGCTCCACTGTGAGTTTGCTCAGGCCCTCCTTGTCCACCTGGAACTTGTTCCGCGCATCCCCGGAGAACAGGCCCTGCACCATCGCTGTCAGCTTTCTCTCGTGCGGCATGCCGGCAGGGAACACGAAAAGATCACTTACGGTTTTGAACATCTCCAAACTGGCAATGGCCAGGCCTTCGGACCTCCTGTAGATCCGGCCGTTCTCGGCGCTCTTGAAAGTCCACGTGGTGCCCGCGCCGGCGTCCAGCAGGACGCTAATCATGAACAGGTCAATTAACCGGCGACATTTCTCCGTCGTGTCGACGGAGTCGTCGAATGTGGACAAGAGGTTGGCGATGCGATCGCGACCGCCGACGCAAAAGTGCTGGTACCGACTGTGCGGCGGAATCGTGTTGAAAGGCGCATCGTAGTCTCGCTGTGGCAGTGGGCACGTCCAAGTGTTAGCTAGCGGGTCTGCGGATGGATGCAACCAGTAAAGTATCGTGTCGTCTTGCATCGTCTTAGACGGTCTTGCATCGCATCGCATCGCATCGCATCGCATCATGCGTCTTTGCATTTTAATCACGGGTACTAACCTTGATGATCCCACAGACGAATCGGACGACGTCGGGGAACCTATTGAGGTCGACGTCGAAATGGTGGAGCTTGTTGCGCATGGCCTTTTCGGTGATGATCCTGGAGCGCTCGCGCACGGCGCCCAGACTCCGTAGGTAGGCGGCCGGGTCGAGGTTGGGGTCGGGGGGCTTGGGCAGGTCGACGCGCGGTATCATCATGGGCGAAAAGGGCGTCAGGGGCGTGGGCGGCATGCTGCTGCCGCCGGAAGACCGGTTGCCCATCCGCGAGCTCTGGATGGTGTGATGGGGGCTGGTGGGCGACTTGAGGGTGTCGGGGTCGGAGTTGAAACTCGTCGTCGAGTGGGCGTCGCCGTTTAGCGGTTTGGCCACCGTCTTGGCCGGCCGGGGCTTTTTGGTGAAGAGGCCCATGTTGTTTGTTGATGTGGATGGGAATATCTGATCTTCGTCGAATGTTTTGTGATTGATGAAAACCGTCTATATTTGACTTGCTCTCTTTTTTTTTCTTCTTCTTCGTCCTTTGCGTCTTCTCGTCTTTTCGTCCGTTCGTCGGCTCTCTGGCAATGAATGCACAATCCGAAAATAGCAAGCTCAGCACAAGCTCAGATCCAGTTACGATGCGACAATGGTGGGATGTGGGATGTCCAGAAGGAGCATCGGCTGGTGGGGTGGGAAATTTTAATCGATAATCTGACGAGCTCCAACTTTCCCAGAGTGGCAGTAGTACGACGCTCCAAGCCGACCAGTCTCGACAAGTCTGTCCCTAGCTGCAGTGGAAAATGCAAAAGGAAAGGTTAAAAGATGGGCGAGACGGTGGTCCTGCACGCCAGGTATATGTAGCAATGCAACTCTCTCTCTCTCGAGAATCGAATCTAATGCTATGATCCTTGGGTATATCACACCACTTCGAGCGGTTGGCCCGAACGGGTTGTGTTTTCGTGATCCGTTCAGGTCAGGTCCAGGTCAGGTCCAGGTTCCCAAATAGCGTTTGGGGCCAGTTGGTGATCGGTGTTTCGGCTCCAGACCCCCTCCAAACACTCCCGGGGAAGGAGACGGGTGGTTTGTCTTAGCTGTCTGATGTTGGTGTCTGGGAAATCGTGTGGTCGACGGGCCGCCGGATGTCGCTTGTGCTTGTGATTTGGCGTTTGGCGTTTAGCGTCTAGCCTGAAGGGAGGTAGGCCGATTTGACAGGTCAGATCAGATATCTGTAGGTACTGTCCAAACCGAAAAAAGGGAAGCGATCTTGTCGTCTCGGCTTCCGATGTAGAGGGACAGAATCGATGCGCGCGCGGTCCCAGAGAAAGAGGAGGAGGGAGAGGGACAGGCCAGGAGAGAAGTAAGAAAAATGAAAATAAAATAAAGCCGGCAGAGCAAGCGAGCGAAGCGCAGGGTCTTGTGAGAGAGTGGGAGAGACGGAGAGAGAGCCCGGCACAGAAAACGAGTCGGGCGCGGGTGCTAATGCAAACAACCCCAAGTCGACAACCCCTAGTATGCCAATAGCTCGAGGGTCGGGGGATGCAGTAGGATACAGTAGGCTGACTGTAGACTGATGAACGAACGAACGAGCCCGATACGGATCCAGACTACCTGAAAGTGCATGGAACCCTACCAAGTCGAGGTAGGCAAGTAGGCAATAAGTAAGCTACATATCTTGGGCTCCCGGGCTCCATATGGACCATTCAGTAGGTGCATCCTGCCGTATACTTATGTAAGGCACGCCAAGTACGGAATACAGTACTGTAATTGTACTGTAATGAACACGACGACTCCCTCCCCAGAAAGCATGCCCTCGGCTCTAACCCAGGTGAGCAGTGAATTCCGGGGAGGCGGTTTGAGCTTGTCGCAACTCGTGCCATCGCCGTGATTATCTAGGGTTTCCAGGGTCCGGGTAAGGAAACCGACGACTGCAAAGCCTCCCACTACTCCCAAACTACTTGAAGTAGCTCTGCTCTCCGGCCCAGAATCCAGATTCCAGACAGGAGATCCTCACTGATCTCCCCCCCTCTCCAATCTCCAATCTCCAATCTCTTCAACCTCCCCAAGTTGATCAATCCCTTTGCTGCCCAGTCTTGCCCAGTCCTGCCCAGTCTCACCCAGTCTCACCCAGTCTCGAGGCCAGTCCAGCGATTCGTACGTTGCGACTAGCTACAGTACCTTCTCTTTCTCCTCCATTTGATGTTCGAGGGTTGCAAGCGTTGCAAGCGTTGCAAGGGTGCCCATCCCATCCCCCGCCCCCTGCAAGCTGCCCCCCTGCTTGTCTTTGATGGGTACCCGCTGTTCCTGCACGCGACTGGATGATCGAGTGGTGGACGAATCCCTGTGATCGCCAGGAACCGCATTTCTATTGGGGCCGCCCAGTCCCCCCCAGCAAGCTCTCCCAGGGCTCCGTTCGGTTTATTTTTTCTTATTTCTTTTGTGCTGCCCACCACCTCATCGATGATTTGACGGGGCTAAATGCATACCTAATTATACACGACAAACAAACCTGCAATTAAAGAAAAGCCCATCTGGCGACGATTCTGGTTCGGTCGGGCAAAGAAAAAGTACCTGGCGCATTTCCCCCAAGTAAAGTGCTGACCGGCGCCTGTCTGTGTGTACAGTGCTATTATTGATGGCAGCCCAGGATATCGCAGACGGCATCATCAAGTGTACAACATCCATCCATACTGTAAGGCTAGAAGAGGACCAAAGGGGCCCAACCCAAGGGAGAGTCGGCCTCGATGCGCCGCGCCGCGCCGCGAATGACGAAAGATGTAACGCGAGGATGCGCCGTCTGAATTTTCAGAAGCAGCACGACGCGCAACCACCACCCTTTTTCGCATCGAACCAATCGGGCTGCCAATCCGGCCCGACGGGTGAAGAAAGATGGGCTGGATAATTGCAAATTGACAAATGACGGGCGGGTTGGTCCCTATCCCTTCGGCTCGGCGCATTGAGCTTTGGGCATTGGGCATTTCTAGCAGTAGGAAGCTACAGCGACCATGACATCGACCTACATACGTGCGTGTACTTACATCATATGGCACAAGGGCATCATATAGCATAAGGGGCACATGCAGATGCATCCTCCCGACTTTCGAGACGGATTGACAGCGACGGAGTGCTGCAGGAGGACACAGTCCAACTGAGTATGACATCAGCGCTCAAGGAGGCACCTCCGGAGAAGGACTCGGATCTCTGATTCAACATGAGGTAAGCAGAACTATTAGATCCCACCGTGGGCCTCCGGTATGTGGGAGCCGTCTAGCCGTCGTCTAGTTTTTTATATTCTTATTTTATTTAATTTCAATGGATTGGACTCGTTTTATTTCCGAGTTGTTTACGGAGCAGATGTGTCGTGATGAAATACTGCAAGTAAATAAATGAATAAAAACAAAGTCATGTACATACATCAGACATTGGATAACATGGGGGGGGGACGGATCAGATGTCAGGCTGGCCATCCCGAAGTTTCGAGTAGGAAGGGGTTGGAAACGTCAAGACCTGCATGTCTTGGCTGCTGCACCCTCTTTAAGTTGACATCTCGAAAAAAGGAAGAGATCATCACTGCTGCTTACTGCTGCTGCTGCTCTTGCTGCTGCAGCAACCCGAGAGTAGAAGGGCTTGCCAGCTTACTCTGCTACAGTGCTTGCTGGATGCATTCACACGAGCCAGTCAAGCCCGCCAAGGCAGCGCGCAAGCAAGTCGGGCTGGCCCTGCAGGGTAGTCGACGAGACAGGATGGGAGAAAAAAAAAAAGAAACACCCGCTTTAAGCTGTTGCGCAATTTCGTGGGCGTCGGGAAAGGACCCCTGAGTGCCCTTTACCGAGATCCAAACGGCAAGGGAAGAGAGATCACCAATTGCCAATTGGAGGTACTATACTCCGTACTCTGTGCTGTCCAGACCGTCTGTTGTATGTATCTGTAACTGCCACTGGTGGAAAGGTACCGTACATCCTATCCGATCCCATCCCATCGCGTCAGTTGCGACGGTAACGTGCCGGCGCGTCTTGGTTGAACGACGATTGTACCGAGGTCCTACTGATTGAAACAATATCAGGCAGGTATTATAGCTTCAATTGAAGGGATAACACGCAATTTCTCTGCGTCCACCACGCCTAGTTTATTCAAAGGTAACAACAGCGCGCCGCGACGAGGGAGAGAACCACGACTCGACTCTGGATGGATGGGCACGTCTAGGGGATGGATCTGGCCTGGCGCAGAACCTGGCGCGCGCACCCGATTGAGGTGATGCTGATCCTTCCATTGCCAGTGGATGGCGCCATTGGGTGGGGAGAGCCAGAGCCAGAGCTACAGCTACTAGAGCTAGGTAAGGTATCTAGAGGCTAGCTGGCCGGGGGGGCAGACAGGCAGACAGGGTATTTTTTTTAGATAAAAAAAAATGATGCAAGGCGAGTGAGCGAGCGACCGACATGCATAACGAGGAGCGAGCCACACTCTGCCACTTCCTGGCTCTCACGGTTCTGTTCTGTTCTGTTCTCAGAAAGTAATAATGAACGGACCAAGTAAGGGATGGGCTTGGGACGATGAGGTGGATGGAGGATAGTGGATAGTGGATAGTGGATAGTGGGTGGTGGATGATGATGAAAGGGCCCTGACATGTGTCAGGAACCGACTCCGATGCACCGACTCGAGCGAAAAAAAGAGGTACAGCCAAAAGGGAAAAACAGATGTCATATCTTACAATGCTACCTAATAACCGATCGATGATATGACAATCTCCATAGCTCCAGTCTGCCAGTCCCTCTCACCAATCCTTAATGATATTTCGTATTTCATTTCAAGACGACGCAACCCGACACCCGACACACGACAGTTTGGGGCTGAAAGCCACCACAGAGTCCAGACACTGGACAGACCACCCAGAATGTAACACTGTAAGATGTGATAGCTAGATGCGAACGCAAATAGATAGATAGATACCTAGAAATGGCCGGGGGGGATGTGCCGTGCCATACGCGAGTGGAGGCCACTATCTTTCCCTCCATCTGCTGGATGGGCGCATCCGGTGCCCGGTCAGGAAGTTGTTGGACAAGTTCCCCGTCAGTCACTGGGCCAGGCTGCCCAGGGGCCAATCACCCCTCGCGGATCTTCAACTACCTCGACTACCACGCAGCGAGGCAGTCCAACATGAATGCGAAAGCTGCTGCCCAGCGCTAGCGAAAGGGCTAGCGATGCCACTACAGCCGCGCTGGACGCAAACTCGACGGTCCAGTTGCTTAAAGGCTCGCCAAGACGACCGGGCTGGAAAAAAGATGGTGCCAAACAGCGTCTCCAGAAGTTCTCCATCTCCAGTTCGCGGCTGCAAAGGCTCTACTGCAAAGGGCAGTAGCAAGGAGGATACATGTAGGCTGATAGGCTGGCCAAGCTGATCCAAAGCTGGCTCGAGCTGATGCCACTTGTTGTGGGGGTGGGTGGATGATTGTCAATATTGGAACTGCTGTAGACAGCGCACGCACTCTTCTTTCTCGGTCTCGAGGACCTACAAAAGACAGATTCAATACGATGGAACACACAGACAGTGGACTGCACAGAGAGGGTCACTTTATTGGATGGGGCAAAGTGGCACCGCCGCCCATGACTAAGGACCGACAGGCATCTACATAGGTCAGCATCTCGGCTCGGGGGATTGGTTCATCGGTCAACCCATCTCGTATGATATTTCCTTCTAGGCAGGTACCAGGCAGGAGAGTCACTGATTACACTGCCAAGCCATATTCACATAGGAACAGGGAGTAGGTACTCCGTAGCAGTATCCTTCACGAGACCAAGGATGATTGCAGATTGTAGTTTGGAAATCAGTTGTGAGTTTATGTAATTTACACGGCTTCAGCTGGGCAGCTGGGCAGATGACACTGCCTGCTATCCGCTTGCAGGAGGAGAGTCCAGGCTACTGGGGCGCCTTGAAGTATCTATCAAACCAGCCAAATCACATTCATCCTGTGACTCATGATGTTGTCTCGTAATATACAGAGCACCTCGTCGTCATCATACACGGCGACAACAGCCATACACTGCAGCAAGGCGGGGCCAACAGGTAATAGTAGCAATGGAGCAGCCAGATTGTCATAAAAGATCGCCCAGCCAGGTTGCACCGCGGTTCCAAATAGGCCTGGTTGACGGAACGAGGCTGACGGGACGGGGCTGACCGCCGACCGCTGACCATTCCGTTAATCATTCCGTGCCCACTTGGCTGCCCACTCTCATCGGGCTCAAAGCCGTTATGCAGATTGCAGCCTGCAGCCTGCAGCCTACAATTGGCTGGACGGAATGGTCACCGTTCGTGGGTAACGAACCTAGAACCTAGGACGAACGGGAAGCCCGGCGGCGTCTGCTCTCCTCGAGCCTCCGGAGCGACTTCTCCTTCTCCTCGTGGGCCCTCCTGGCCTCGTACTCGGCCGCCTTCTTGCGCGCGATGCCCTTCTCGCCGCCGCTGTAGTCCTTGATGGCGTTCGTGAGCCCGTCGCTGGCGCCCTGGATCTTCTTGCTGGCGCCGTCCATGAGACCCTTGAATCCCGTCGGCGAAGCGGCAGGCTGGGATGCGGCGGCGGGGCGCGAGGGGGCTTGGTAGGCCATGCCCAACCGCTTCTCCTGGCTGGCCGTCATGGCCTTGGTCGGCAGAGGCGGCAGGCCGCACATGCGCCGGATCATGGGCTGGATCAGGACCCAGTTTTGCGCGGTGGACAGGGCGCTGAAGGTGAAGAAGAAGAGCTGCAGGGCCGCGGGCAGCCACATGGTGCACAGGAACATGAAGGGCGTCATGCCCCACATGAAAAACTTGCCCATCGACTCGCTCTGCGGCGTCTTGTGCAGCGTCGACTGCTGCTGGTACTTGAACATGGCCACGGCCAGGAAGGCCGTGCCGAGGGGGAGCGCGTAGGTGGGGTCGTAGACGCTCAGGTCCGTGATCCAGGCAAAGCCTCCGGTCTCGAGGCTGGGCACGGGCAGGGCGGCCATGGCGCGCAGCAGGCGGAACATGCCGTAACTGAGGGGGATGGCGATCATGGGAGGCATGACGGCCTTGAAGGTGGAGGTGCCGGCGGCCCGCTGGAGGCGCAGCATGGTGCCGCGGTGCTTCATGACGGCGGCCTGGTCCTGCTGGGACACGGCAAACTTGAACTCGTCCTGGGCCTGGATGAACTCGGGGTCCTTGGACACGATCTGCATGCGCCCGCTGTACTTGGCTCCGGCGATGCTGGGCCAGACCATGGCGAGGCGGATGATGAGGGCGGCGGCCGTAATGGAACCCCACCAGGGCAGGCCGGCCGTGACGTAGAGATGCTCGACCAGCCATTCGCACATGGCGGTCGGGCCCCAGCCAAAGTCCAGGCCCAGCTCCTTGAGGTAGCCGATTTGCTCGGGCATGTCGAGGATGTTCTGGATGCCGAGCTCGTCGAAGCTGTCGGGCAGGATGGAGGAGAAGGTGGAATCGGGGGTGGAGGTGGAGCCGGGCAGTCCCGCCGTGGCGGCCGCCGGGTCGGGTGTGGGAGCCACAGGTGTAGGAGCCACGGCCGGGGCGGCTTGGGTGGCCTCGGCGGGCGAGGGCTTCGGGGCGAAGGGGGCGTTGGCGGCGGAGGGAGCGTCCCAGAAGGAAGTGGACGAGGATGCCGAGGTGGCTTCGGGCACGGCTGGCGAGTCGGCGGCGGGCTTGGAGCCTGAGCTGAAGGGCCACAGGGACAGAGCACGAGTGGCCCCGGCTCTCTGGGCGAAGGCATTAGGCGAGGCAGGCGATAGCTTCATCGAGGCTAAGCGAGGCATGCCGGTGACCTGGCCGCGCAGGCTGCCGGAGGGGTTACTGCTCCATTGCTTGGGGGAGGCTGAGCCGAGCTTTCGCAGCTGGGAGAATTGACGGGACGACGATGCGAAGGAAGACGCGAGCTAGAGGGAGGGAGGGGAATCGTTTGTCAGTCCATTGAATCTATCAAAGTGTATTGCTGTCCACGAGAGCAGATGTAGCAGAGAGCCAGCAAGCAAACCCACCTTCAGATTTGCAGACCTCGAACCAGATACACCATGGCGCAGCATCAGAGCCGGGCTGGCGCTGGAGCCGGGGCCGGAGAGGGCTCTTGCAGGCAACATGTCGATGGTGTTGGCGGGTGGAGGGGATCAGAATTGGTCGGCCGCCCGTGTCGCCAGCGTGGTGAAATCTTGCAAAGCTTCAATTGCGACACGCCCGTTTCTTTCTTCGCTGTTCGGAGAAGCTAGGATTTTGGGAATTTTTGGGGGACCGCATTCTTTAGCGTATCAGCCCGAGCCGAAATGTGGGTCGCCCATCCCAGCCAACCGTCATTCGTTCTTCTGAAACAAAAGATATTATCGAGAAGAAGTCCAGCACCACCACCACCGCCGTCGTCACCAATGAGGTACATATCATGTCTTGTTGGCTTCAATCGACCTTGACAGTTCCGATGTTTGTCGGTTTTGAGGGCCGGCTTGAATCAGCGCGGAAATTGAAATACCGCGAGTATCTCCTTTGCTACAACACAGCTTTGGCTATGCTTCAGAAGGACGACGATGAATTCGGATCCGTTCTGTCTTTGCCAGAATCAATCATGTCGAACATGACTTTCTGATCCCACAGCTTCGAATCGCATCTAGAACGAACCAGTTGAGTTGGCAGTCAGTTGGCAGTTATTTATCGCCTTGGGTCTCCAGAACATCGTGACTACTGACTAACGCAATCTTTATATGCAAAAGTGTTGATAATCTATGTACCAGAAATGCTATATACAAGGCCCATCCATTCCAAATTCAGTCATGTCTGCGTCCACTGTTCTTGGACGGTCTCCATTGCCACCGCCAGCCAAAACACAGATCAAGCATGCCCGTTCAACATCTCATCATGGTCGTCACACTCGGCCAGACGCTACATCTAGCAGGTCATGACGGCCGGGCCGGGGTTGGTGTAGCTGGTCGGCACGGGGTAGTACAGGTTGATCTCGATGCCGGGGTCGGAAGCCTTGTAGGCGCCGGGCAGGGCGACGCCGGCGGGGGTCTTGGTGCCGCTGCTGGTGATGTTGAGCTGGGCGCAGGCGAGGTAGAACTGGGCGCCGCCGGCCTGGCCGGCCGAGTGGAGGCCGATGTGCTCGACGCGCAGCAGGTAGGCGCCCTCGGCGATGCAGGTGGGCAGCTTGACCGTCGTCGTGGTCAGCTTGTCCGAGGGCCATGAGAGCCCGTTGACGTTGGTGCCGAACTTGGGGCCGTCCTGGTAGATCTTGAACCAGACGTTGCCCTTGCCGTCGAACGACTCGGCCGTCTGGCCCGACGGTGCCTTGGCCAGGTAGTACGCCATGGGGCCCGGGTGCTGGATGTCCGGGTCGATGGTGAAGCCGACCGTGTCGCCGGCGCTGACCGAGAGCGTCTTGGCGCCCTGGTTGCCGCTGGCGTAGCACGTCATCAGCGGCGACGTGACGTCCTGCACGGGGCCGTGCGACTGGAAGTTCTCCGTCTTGCGCACGTACTCCCAGTCGCCCGTCTTCTGGCCGTTGTGGATGAGAGCGGGGAAGGTGTCTGCGGGAAGAAACGGTGGTCAGCGGTCGAGTTGGAAGAAGCTACCAAGCAAACGACTCCTCCTCTACAATCAACCTACAGTGAGCGGAAGCGGCCGAAGCCAGGAAGAGGGCGGCGGCGGCGGCCTTCATGGTGAGTGACTGATGAATGATAGACTCGGGTGGAGGTGGAAGGCGGTTGGGTTGGTTGGGCTGGGTGAGGAGTCAGGGAAACAAGACTTCAGACGAAGGGATATCACGTCTAGTTATATACTCGGGTCCTGAGGAGCGGCAATGCGGTACGCCGCCCCCCTATCTACGGACATTATAGACATGCCCCCTTCTCTCGCTGCTCACTGGCCGTTGGCCCGCGATCCGAAGACTTGGCTTTCTGTAACCTGACCACGCGCCACCCTGTCCGACTTGATGGCATGCGATTGAGTACTGCAGTGTAGGCCCGAATGCAAAGACTGGAGGGGATGATGAAGTGGCCACTCAGGTGTCTGCATCGAGTGAAGAATAGATTAACAGCCCATGCTCAACCACGCTCAACCCCAGACAGCTGTGGGGTGCAGTTGCCGCAGACCAGCAGGCGGGATTGGTCCAAAACCTGGTTCCGATCTCGCGAAGCCAGCCGGATGGGCGAATCAGGCGATCCGGGCATCTACCAGGCCATCTACCTGGCACACACACCTCATCGGCTTTGAGGAGGTGCACGCCTGCGTTTGTGATCCATCACTCACTAACTTGGCACGAACTGGACAAGGTTTGCGGGGCAGTGCTTCTTCGGAGGGCTCGCCCGGATCTCCATTTCGTGATGACGGGCAGAGAAACCGAACAAGCAAGCAACAAAGCGATGGGTCTCCATCTCCCGTTTCAACGGCCAAGATCAGCCCAGGCGCGCATTCTTTTTCGCATGGTGACCTGTACCAGGAACGCCCAAAGATGCATGGCGACGTCTCCCTCAGGGGTAGCGATCGGCAGTCCGCAGGCGCTAGCGGCACACGTGCATGAAGACGACGACGACCACCCTGGGCTTAGCGCCTATAATTCCTTCCCCTTTGGGTAGTCGCGGAGGAAGGCATCGCGAAGCCTCCAAGAGCCCAAGCACCAAGTCTGGATTCCACCTATAACGAATTACCAGCTGGGCTTACCACGCTCTCTTTCGGACCGTTTTGCCAAGACATGCCACAGACAGCCATGCACTTGTGCATCGAAGAACAAGGAAACGATCGACGTCATCAAGGCCCATGGAGTTGGCACTCCGTAAGGTTCTATCTATTCCCGGACGCTGCTGGGAAGAAATGAGTACCAACAATCCCATGCTCCTTCGAGATCACGATCACCTGATCTGCCCGGATCAGCCAACGATGTCTCCCACTGGGGGTTACTGCCCAGATCTGCAAGGGGTGGTTGGCGCTTACGAAGCTATCAACGACCCTTCTAACGAATTCCAGCATTGGCAATTCCTGGAGAGGCGAGCCGTTGAGCCGCAAGTGCCCACTTCACCCTTCCCTTCTCTCCACATCACGCGGCGTGTATTCTTCTCTAATGTTTCAAATCGCGAGATCAAAAAGGGTCTTATCCCGGAGGAAGCCGGACAACGGTCTTCGATAGAATATTTCCAGGCATGCGATGTGCATGCTGCTTTCGACATCATACACTCAATAGAAAGCGCTTAGATTGACAGCCCCTAATTGGGGCATGGCAAGAAAATGCAAGGCCTTCGAAGAAAGCACCATTGTACGATATTTCGCTATGCCTAGACCGGTTTTCTAAAAACCGGTTCTCTGGACGCCACAGCGGAGAAGGCACGGGTCTGGCAAACCCTTCCCGTCTGAATAAGGGAGACGAGGAAAGTCACTGCTCACGCAAAATAGACTTCGGACCCTGCCTGAGTTGAAGAGCAAAACCAAGCCTGGGGCCTGCCAGTAGTAACTTGCAGCAAAGAGTGTGCTTCACAGTCTACTTGTCGAGTCTCGCCGAAACGATGATAGGGCCGATAACGAGCGGGTTCCCCCATTAAGTAGGGATCTCAAGATTATACAGCTACTGTCCTTTTGAAAAGATGCAAGTGTTATTCATGATAAGAGCTAGGCAGACGGTGAAAACAATTTCCACGTAACAATGAGCGTCTGAAATAATATGCATGCATCTCCCGATTCTCTATAGAGATATGCGGAAGGAAAGCACGCTGGAAATCGGCACCGATGTCTTAGGCTCAAGCAATGTGTGCGTTACATCAACAACCAGACGTTCACTTGATACTTGATGATCGTCCGAGAAATAGAACGGACAACAAGCCCAACCTAGATCATCGTCATGGGGTCAGCCTGGCGGCGAGCGCCAATACCTTGTCCCAGTTGTTAGGGCATATCTTTCCTCTCATCACAATCAGCGCTCTCCGGGTTTTTAGTGAAGGTCATGCATACCGATACATGTGGAATGTGTATAGTGAGGCGTAAAAATCACCTTACCAAGGAGGCAAGAAAATGAGGCCCCAGTACAATCGCTCTCGGTGAGGTGCCTGGGGAAAATGTAAATCGTAGTAACCATATTGGGGAATTCGAAAATAGATGTGATCAAGACCTCCCCAGAAACATGTTGAATTCTGTTTCTGACGAGCCTGAGTGTATTGCATCAGCTCTGACTGTGTCTCTCTTGTTCTCTCTGTAAAAGTGCACCACAACCGTGATAGGTGCAGTAGTTGGAGTGTGTTTGCGGTTTTGCCCCTTTTTGCCTAAACGCCACACAGACACCATCGACTATGCCGGTCCTCCTGTCAAACAGCAACAGAAACCTGGGTTGCAGCCCGTGCGCAACAGAAAAAGCGTCGAGCGCACGAACTTGGTTGCAATCGACATGCTGGAAACATCTCAGGGAGCGGTTTGAGAAGGGATTGATGATCGTTGCAGGTCTGCTTTGTTGCGCGCTCGGGGTTGGTGATGGGGATCACTCCGAGTGCCCCGGGTTGTTCTTGAGGGGTAAGCGAGTTGAACTTTACATAATTACTTGAATCGAATCCCCCGAGTTTCTGAGTGATTTGCTTCAGGATGGAAATGGCACCCGTCGAACCATCCCTTGGATGAGAACAACTAAGATCCATCTCGGACATATCTGAATAGGAAGAGCAACAACTCGAAGCGCAATGGGCCGCGATAACTGGGAAAGCATGGACCTAGCACAAAGCCGAGTTCGTCAAGCAGAGCCAAAGGCCAGAAACGGAGGAGAGCAGCCGAACAAGGACAAGCGCCACAACTGGCGCCGGTCTCTCGCGAGGAAAGACGACGCGGAAAAGGGCAATAGTGAGGTGAAGATCGCAAGCCTACACCTGACGACACTGTCATTCGACCAAACCGCAACACCTTCCCCCAGCCCGGGCCGAATGTCGACAATACCTCTACTACCGGGTTCTGCCACCGTAGTGTCACCCGAGAGCAGTACTTCATTACGAAATTCTCGGCCCACGCCACCACCAGAACCGACACCAGGTACGCCCGCGGCGATACGGACGACGCCTACCGGGAGGCCGCGCTTCTTCGCGAGCGGGAGACCGCATCCAGGGAGCGACCGAGGCGGCGCCATCAACTTCTTCCGGACCCACGGCCGCAATGGAGGGTCAGCCCCTGCTCTGCCGGCTTTCGCCATTACGTTGATCGTCATTGGCGCCGTATTCATGGTCTTTGCGGTGATTGCGGCCATCTTTTGCTGCAGAGGTACGTCTTGGTTTCGCTCGCAACAGGCTTCTCTCCGTTCCGTTCCTTTCTTTGTTGGGCGTCGATCTTGTGGCGACATCGAGGGATGATGCTGACATCAACGTCGAATCCAGTTTCGGCCAGGCGAAGAAAGCAAGGGAGCGGCAACGGAACCAGAAAGAATGCAAAGATTGCACCAGAGAATACTGACGCCGAGTCGGTGGCACCAGGATCGGTGAGGCACCTCCAGATCACCAAGGTGCCGGAGCTGGAGGGGACGCCGCGGACCGAGTCTCGTTACGGGCCGCTTGCCCCTGTCGTTCCCGAACTCCACGGTCGGCAGCAGCCGTCGGAATTGAGGTAGTAGGGCGTTAGGTGGGAGGATTAGGGAGGAGGATTTGGAAACCGCCAAGAGATTAATGGGACATATGGTGTTCCACAGATTGGCCTGGAAAGTATCCTGGGAGAGGGCATCCAAAGAAGTTGTGGTTCTCCAATATGTACCTCGAAGACGATGATAGCTCACGTTCCTTCAGAGTTCCCTGTGGGTGGATTGGCCAGGGCTCTCGGGGTAGAATACCCGGCCGCAACATGCATCGAAATGGCATCACTCGTTCTGTTGACACACGACTAGTATTCTGATCCCGAGCGCTCGAGGCAAACGCCAAGCAGCACGAGTGTGTAGTCGCTCACCAGACAATGTAGTCTTGGTGCAGATGCAACAATGTGGCACAGCCCGCAAGATCAACCTCTAGTTCAAGAAGTATGGGTATATACAGGCAGAGGACTTGGCCGACTTCGAAGCCTTTCTATGATTTATTTGTACATGATGCGCCTGTTGTGGTGCGTGACATTTCTCCTCCGCCGCCTCTCAGCATTAACAAGTCTAGCCAATCCATGGCACATGTTCGTCTCGTCCCTCCAAAAATACCATAAAGCTCGCGTGCTCGAAAATTCGGTGAGGTGTTCTCTTGTTCTCTTCAAGTTTCCATTCCATGCTCATTCGAGGCTCGTCATGTCGTGCAGATCGGGAACGGGTCTCGTGGGCTTGTCGCGGATCTCGATTCCGGGACCGATGGGGTGGGCCTGCCGCCTCGACAAGGGAAAGACCTAGAGGTGAAGAAGAGAAGCAGTGTTAGCAGGTATTGGTGATGGCCTGACTTAGGGCGGCTGAAAGGCGACGTACCTTTGTGCCTCCCCATCCCAAGCGGAAAGCGGCCTCGTGGGCAAACAGCTCGCCAAAGCCCAGCATCATGCCGTTGATGAAAGGCAGGACGAGATTTATGGCGGCGCCGCGGACCAGGCCCCAGACGGTCGGGGGTTTGTAGAGGATGAGGGGCGAGGAAGAGGCGGAGTTGATCTCGGGGGAGGGGGAGATGTCGTCGCCGGCCGAGTAGTGTTCGCTGTCCGAGTTGATGGTGACGCCGGACTCGGCCATGTGGGCGATGGGGTCTTCGGACGACATGGTGTTTCGCAATGTGTGTGTGTCGGTGTGTGCGTAAAGGTGCGCGGCTGCAAATGCACGATCGATCGTCTTGTCGTGGATCGGTGGCGGAGTTTGGAGATGTCAACGTTGATGTCGACTCGAGCCGGTGGTGGGACGGAACACGGCTAGGTCCAATTGCCCGCCTGTCTGTTTCTCAGGCTCGCAGGTTCGCAGGTTCGCAGGTTCGCAGGTTCGGAAGCTCTGACCTCACTGGCGGGCGGCAGCTGTAGCTCAGTTGGGTCAGGCGATTGATTGGCTGAGGACACACGCTAAAGTTATCAAGCAACCCACTCTAGCCACTCCAAGCCACTCCACTCTAGATGGCTTCGATGGAGACGGAGGCGTCGACTTCGATGTGAATACACTTGATTAATGTTGATACACTTGCCAGCTTGAGCATATCCCTCTGTTTCCAGGAATCAATGAAACCAGAGCCCTAGACCTTCAGCAAAACAGTACGGGTATCGGATTCCACTCTCACCATCATGTCCGACCAGCTACTTCGTTTCCGGCTGGTTGTGGCCTGTCTGGAGGCTTCGACACATGTCCGGTAGATATAAAACTTTAATAGCATTTTCCAACATGGTTCAAATGCGAAAACTGCCTCGAGACCTATCTCCAGTGACCATGGATTCGGGACTGCCTTTTACAAGACTACCAACTCACTCACTTACTCTCTTGTAGCATCACTCACTTTCTCGTCTGCCTCTCTCTCTCTCTCTCTCTCTCTCTCTCTCACACACACACACACACACACACACACACACTTACACACACTCTCTCTCATCTGCGCAAGGATCCTCGCAACAACTGCACATCATGTCTCCAACGCCCCTTGGCAAAAGGCAATGGAACTCCACCTGGGCTGGCCTACCCGGGGAAATCCGGCTCCTGATATTCCAGGCTTTGATTCGAGATGGCTGCCCATTGAGCCCCTGGGTCACCGTGTCGGACGAGTGGCGGCGCGTGCTCGAGCCATACAGCTTCGCCGACATGCGCGTGACGCCCGACAACCTCGAAGAATTTGCTTGCATGACCCGTCGCGCTCGACCTCTCGTGCGCTACATCTGGTTCTGCGTGGAGCTCGACGAGTATGATTACAGCTCACGCCGGAGTACCTGGTCCTGTGCCGGGAATACAGACTGCGACCTTGTGCGCGCGGCACTCGGGAGGCTCTTCTTGGCCCTGAGCACATGGGAGGCCAGCGGTGATCTGACGCTGGATATCAGTATCTATTCGCCTAGCGATGCGGGCCATTGGTTCAAGTATGTGACCATCCTGCCCGACGTCCCTTCCGGCGACGAGGTGACGGAGATGGAGTTGGACAGGTACTATGATCAGGTATATGAAAGGGCCTCGGAGACTCTGTACTCGGTTACCCCTAGCATGGCTATCCTGCAGGCCTTCCGGACCAAGATGCCGTTGGGCTCGGTGGGAGCCGAGTTACAATGGTTGAAAGACCTTCCCATGGTCCCGGCCGTGACCAAGCTACGTCTCCGGCAGCAGAGCCGCTGGCGATGGATATCGCCCTCGCTGGGCCACATGCTCACCCGTTTTCCCGGGCTCGAGGAAATCCACTACGAACCTTGGCGAAACTGGGGCACTAGGCAGGAAATTGATGATATAGGAAACGGGGTGCTTCTCTCTTTGCTCTCACACTGCAGCAGGAATCTCAAGAGGGTGGCGATCTTTGAGAACTTCAACCAACAGTACCCCGCTATTATCCAGCGAGACTTGAGCATCTTCAACCCGTGCGATAGTTTTCGCAAACCATGCCGAGAGGTTGCCCTGAATATGGCGTTCGCTAGCCGCGGGCTGGAGCATCTCGCAGCATCCTTCATGGTGGATGCTAGCCACTATTTTGCCGCGATTCAGCCCGATTGGAGATGGCCCAACCTGACGTCGCTCGTGCTTACGTCCACATGGCTCAGCCCGGACGAGAACGCGGTCGAATTGGGAGCGCTGCTACGGGCGGCGGCGGAAACGGCTATGCGGATGCCACGGCTGGAAACGATGGAGATTTGGAACGGAAGAAAGGGGCTGGCGGCGCTCTTCAGGTATCAGGCGTCTCGGGCCCGGCGGCAAGCGACTATTTCATGGCGAAGCACGTGGGATTTGGCTTTGGATGCAGACACGATGCGAGCTTGGAACGCTGTTTTCCAACACCATGATGAGAATTGGGAGCTCTTTGTGTACCAACAACGGCTAGATGAAGCTGCTATCAAGTCTCACGGTGATGCCATTTTCCAGCTTGGTCTGCTTTCCAGCAACATCATCCGGCCCATCTCGTGGCGGCAGATTCAATTTGAACAGAAAGCTCTGGAGGGGTTGCCGACCGTTGAATAAAAGTACCGATACGAGAATGAAAAATGTTACCGCATCACGGGGCTTTGGTGCTTCTTGAACTACAGATGGAAAATGCCTTGAAGATGCCGGATCTTAAGAGTTTTGGCGTTGGGTGCTTCGGCCAGCACCAACCACTTGCAGAGGGCAAGCAGATGGGGCGAAACATCCGCCTCTGCAAACTGGACATCCATTTTCTGGCAGTATCTATTGTAAAGACGAGCAGTACAGTATACCAACCTGGTTGGCTTGAACGACTTGAATAATTTGGTAGAGTAGAGGTGACATGTTGATATGCTGGTAGAAATGTACGCAAGGTCGGTATCGGTGGTCGGTGGTCGGTGGTCGGTGGCTTGATGATCCGACATGGAGGGGTGTGGCGTGCAGTGTACCTAAGGTACCTGATCTGTGTAAGCAGGTAGGTATCTGGGTACCTACTTTCTGCTTACATTCATCTCAGGTACCTGAGGTACCGCCCCGAAGCTTCAGCTTCCAAGCAGGACCCATTGCGGGGTGGTAGGTGGCAGGCAGTCCGCCCATTGACGTCGTCTTGAAGAGCTGCCTGGGGATCGGGACCTGATAATTGAACCGTCACTATCCCCATTATCGCTACATGTTCGTACTTCAAATTGACTGCCAAACAACATCTGAGGTACGTCTATCGCAACAAACACAATCGCCTACTTCATTTTGGCAGAAGTTGGACCCTTTCTAGTAACCCGCAGGTTGCAACCTTTGTCTATCCTGCTAACCCAAGCCAAAGTCACGATAGCCACCTCGTTCTCGCCACCTCGTCCTCACCACACCGATCGCTCACTACCATCGCGACAGCCCCCATCATGGCCGATCACGATGCCTTGGCACTCCAGCTGATGGAGTTCGTCCCCAACGCGACCCCCGAACAGGCCACCCAGTATCTTTCCGCTCACAACTGGGATCTCGACTCCGCCGCCGCTTCCTTGATGGCCGATATGGACGAGGCCGAAGACGGCGGCAACGCTGCTGCTGCCTCAGAACCCTCATCTTCCTCACAAGCGCCCCCGGGCTACAGCGGTCCCCGAACCTTGGACGGCCGCCCTGCGCCCCAAGCCGCCGCTTCAGCGTCTTCGCGCTCGAAACCCGCTCCCAAGAAGAAGGGTCTGGCTACCCTCAGCTCCCTGGGCGGAGGCAACGATCACGACGACGACGATAGCGACGACGACGACGATGACGATGACCAGAGACGCTTATATGCCGGTGGCGAGAAGAGTGGCTTGGCCGTCCAAGACCCCAGTCAAGGACGTCCTGATCCTAAGAGCATCATCGACGACCTGCTCGCCAAGGCCAAATCGTGAGTGGCAAACAGCCTTCCCCTACCACCCTACCACCCACCTTAAACCGTCTTCTTTGGCTAATAACAGTCTACCTTAGAAATGCGCGCCGCCCTGAATCAGACTCAGCCGCCGGCCCCTCGTCCGCAAGCACATTCCGTGGCTCTGGCCAGACCCTAGGAGGCGAAGGCGTCGCCAGCCGCACCATCCCCGACCCGTCCGCCGCTCGCTCCCCCGCAGGCGGTGCCGCTGGCCGAAACCAGCCCGCATCTGGTGGCACGATTCAAGAGCGCGTGCTCCATCTGTGGAGCGATGGTTTCAGCATCGACGACGGCCCGCTGCGACGCTTCGACGACCCCGATAATGCCGAGGCGTTGCGCATGATCCAGCAGGGCCGCGCCCCCGTACACCTCATGAACGTCAGCTACAATGAGCCACTCGACGTCAAGCTGCAGCAGCACGACGAGAACTTCCGCCAGCTGCCCAAGGTGTACAAGCCCTTCGGTGGCGAGGGCCGACGGCTGGGCAGCCCCGTCCCCGGCGACGGCGGCGCTTCTGCGGCGTCTGCTGCTTCTGCCCCCGCCGCTGGTTCGTCTTTGGCATCTTCGTCTACGCCTGCTTCTTCGGGTGCTGTCCCCGTCGACGACTCGCAGCCGACCATCATGATCCGCATCCAGATGCCCGACGGCACGCGCCTGCCCGCCCGGTTCAACACGACCCACACGGTCAACGACGTCTACGAGTTCATTGTCCGCTCCTCGCCCGCGCTTCAGTCTGGCGGCTGGGTCCTGGCGACCACGTTCCCCAACAAGGACCACACGGACAAGTCGCTTGTTCTTGGCGAGATGGCCGAGTTCAAGAAGGGTGGCACGGCTATGGTCAAGCGCAGTACTTGATTCTGTATTGACTCTCCTGGGGCGTGGCTGGGAGGAGGACATGTACAATTGCAGGGATTGGAATGGCAAAAGTTATGGTGACTCGCGAAAGGGTGATTACTCGCTTCATTCATAGACAGGTTAGACAGCCCGGTATCCAGCCAGTCCGGCGTGGCTGAGCCTCAGTGCTAATCATGTACGATGCACGACCCTGGTTGGACTTTTGTGTAAAGTGCATGTTCATGTTGAATTCTCTCGTGATGGCAACAGAGCTGTGAGTGCTAGATGATGCCATGCCGTACTCCGTTACCTAGTTAGATACTCACCAGTTAACCATTGACAAAAGTATGCAGTACACGAAGCGTACGTCACCATCGGGCAAAATCCAGGTTCTTCGAAAGCAAGCAGCCCAGGAGGATCCAAGCTCACATAGAAATGATTTTAATGTAACATGGTCGAGTTGGACTTCATGTTCATGACGATACTTCATTATTCAAGTACCAAAGTAGAGGACCTTGTAGCTGAACCAACATAGATAGATACTGGACCGAGGGTTTCACCCCCAAGTGCCGAAATTTATATACACAGAAGAACTTGCACCAACGGAAGGAGGAGCAACAGCCGAGCGTGCGAGGAGACGAGCAGCGGCGCGGCGCCGCTCTTCTTATCCTTGCCATCCTCTTTCCCGTCCCCGCCCTTGTCCCCCTCCCCCTGGCTTCAGCACGTGTTCAACATGGAGGTCAGGGCGGCCTTCTCGGCGCTGGTGACGCTGAGGGCCCAGTGCGACTTGACCTGGACCCAGGAGCGGGCGTAGACGCAGTAGAAGGAGCTCAGGGGCGGCTTCCAGGCGTCGGGCGACTTGTCGCTCTTGGCGCTGTTGACGCTGTCGGTCACGGCCCAGAGCTGCGGGCGGTCGACGTCGTTGGCGAACTGGCGGCGCTTGTCCGTGGTCCACTGGTCCGCGCCCGAGATCCAGGCGTTCTTCAGCGGGACCATGTGGTCGATGTCCAGGTCCGAGGCTTGGGTCCAGGAGGCGCCGTCGTAGGGGGATGACCACTGGCCCGACGACGAGGTGCAGTCGTCGTTCAGCTTGATCGAGGTGGCGTCCCGCTTCAGCACGTACTCGCGCGTGTTGCACGTCCCGCTGATGGTGATCCAGGTCGGGAACAGGTTGCGCTTGTAGCCGGCCGGGTCGGCGCCGGTGCGGACCTTGAGGCCCGACAGCTGCGTCTTGGCGGCGGAGGCGCTGGGGATGCCGGGCTGTGTAGTCATGTCAGTGGTGTGTTTTTGTGTGGTTTTGGGGGCCCAAGAGATGAGAATGACATGGACAGATAGGTAGGTGCTTACAGGAGAGGGCATGGGCGCGGGGACGGGCTCAGCCACGGGGGAGGCGACGGGGGCGGCCAGGACGGCGCATCCCGACGACAGGAGGCCGGCGGCGATGGTAGTGAACTTCATGATGACGACGACGACGACGACGAAGGTGATGCTGTCGTTGTTGGGAAAAGAAGGAATGGTCAGGAGTTCCCAACGAGCGTGGAGATTTCCTGGTCTCAAGCGCGGGTGATGTAGATGAACTTTATACTGCTGGTTCTCAAGTCAGCCCCCATGTTCGGTCATGTGGTGGATGTTCCTCCTGTCTGTCTGTCTGTCTGTCTGCCCTGGCTTGCATCGTCGGGTGGATGGATGAGTGGATGGGCAATGCATATTGGTGGAGGCTTAGGGAGGGAAGAAAGCTTAGCTTACTCACGTTGACACCTTCCAAGTTCAGCTCGGTATGCCGGTGAGAGATACGAGGACCAATCACGCTTCCAACGTGGCTCTGGCTCTGTTCAGCTTCTGGTTAGAGAGGCGGGAAAGTCTGACAAAAGCGAACGAACTGCCGAAACTACTTTCTACATGGCTCTACAAGACCGGGCGGGCATCTTGACATCTATATACGCGCGACAGGTGCCCAGCCCAGCCAGGGCGGATAGTGACTTATCTCATGATCGTGTGGTACGGTAGTATCGGGCGTCCGGTAGTGGCTGTGGTGGTTCTCTGTCTCTCTCTCTGTCCCTCTGCGGAAGCGGAAGAGGGAATGAAGGTGGGTTTACTTTGGTTGATTGGCTATCGTGGCAGGTGGTGTGCTGGTTTCACATAACACACCTTGCACTTGTATTCGCACTTGCGCGGCACCACTACCACACCACCACCTCCTCCACTGCCAACGATGCGATGCAGTCCGGCAGAGATGCAAGTGTATTGTTTATTTTGCCGTGCATTGAACAAGTAAAACAAACGAATCTGGATCTACGTGTCCATCGCTTCGATTAGCCCGTACCTCCGTAAAGCATGGACTTTTCTTTCCTTATTTCTTATGGAGAGTTGTTACACGTTATCCCCATCTGCATTGCTCGCCAATCTCTTTGCGTGGATTCGGGGCGAAGCGGCTAAAGCTGCCGGCCGAGTGAGTGAGCGAGTGAGAAAATGAGGCGCGCGACAAGCAGACAGGCAGACACGATGCATCAATGGGATATTTCGGGGGTTAGGGGTTTAGGTACTCTCTTGATAACCCAAGTTGATAGGCCGTTGCAGTATTGGTAGGCAGGAATGTCGCTGAAATGAAAGGAGGGCCCAGTGGGCTTCCCTGGGCTTTGCTGGGCTAAAACCCGCCAGAGATCGACAGCCAGCCAGCCCGGATCTCGGGCCACATCTGGCCAATCTGCGAGGAGATTCTGAGACTACCATTCAGAATTGCTGGGCTGACAAGCTGAGTGGACACTCGCCGACCTCCCCTACTGTCTGTCCCCTTGGCCATAACCTGCCTATTAAGGGAACCTACGCGACCCCCTTCAGCGCCGAGAGTAGTAAGTCGTTCTTCTCCCGCATCCACTCCCCCGTCCACTATTCACTCCCAAGGGACCACGCTTGCTCAATTGCCGGCCGACATAGGCATGATAGGCACGATAGGCAACCGGGAAGAGCCAATAACAGCCTACATCGGGGAAACGTTGTCTTGGCGGGGTTACTTATCACAGCATCTCGCAAGCAAGGCCAACCAAAAGATATGAATTAAGAGCTGGGCATCGTTGCAACCCATCACCAATATAGACAAATCGCCGGCCTGCCATTGAGGTTGGCTGAACCTTATATCTTGTAGTCTACCTACTTGTACATCCTCATTATAACATGCGTGTTTGTGTGTACCTGTCACGCGGTTTCATCTGCGCAGAGACAGCTATGTAGTTGCGTAGCTACCGTAGCCAATCAACACGGTCGCCGCGGCACTATTGCGTGATGACTTGCCCATTCGGGCGTCGGTCAAGCTTGCCCATCCAGGCCGCCGATACAGTATCACTACACTACACTACACCGCACCGCACCGCTGCGCTGCTACATATCGCTTGCCCATTTACACAATCGAGTCCTGAGCTTAACCACCACCACGTGGCTCGTCCAAGATGGACCTGCAGACGATGGACCATGACTGCCCACGCACGTGGACAACCTGTTCGCCGGCAAAGATGCGTTGTTGTAGTGGAGAGACGGGCGTAAAGAGCAGGGCGAAAGGGACCCTTACTATAGGGTCGGGGTATCCAGCGCTCCTCGGGAGTCTTCGCAGCAAAACATAAAATGCCATGACCGTTCTCTTGTTATCCGCATGGCGACATCTGTTTATCACGTAGCACTGCTCTGCCCGGCTGCCGAGATGGGGCCGTCCAAGAACTTGAAGCTCTCGCGCGCAATCTGGCAGTTCAGCTTGGCCGAGTTAAAGCGTGCCTCGCCCGGCGGCAGGATGACCATCAAGTAGGTATTCGTGGTAAACTGTATGGGTTGTGCTGTGAGATGCGCATCATTACCAAAAGAGGGAGAACGCCCAGACATACCTTGAGGCAAAAGATGGAGAAGCGCCCGCCGGCCTTGTGCTCCATCAACGTGAACTGCTCGGCGTTGCGCGGGGTCCCCGTGAAGCGGCTGATGCTCTGCTTGAAGTGCTTGAGGATGTTGGAGATGCGCTCCTGCCGGTCCGTCGTCGGGTTGTTCTGGCCCTCGTCCGACGTCCAGCTGGACACGACGAGGAAACTGGTGCGCTCGAACAGGAGCAGCTCCTCGGCCTCGATGAGGATGCCTAGCGACGCCAGCTGCGACTCGATCACCGACAAATTGGGCACGAGGTCGTGGATGATGCTGGCCCAGGCCTTGTAGAGGGACTGGTCCCAGATGGAGGTGGCGAAGGGGGTGAGGTCGACTTCGCCGGTGAAGTTGGAGCTCTGGATGAACTCGTCCGTCTTCTGGCGCACGAGCTTAACGCGGTCCATGAAGACGGCCTCGCGGACCTGCGTCATGATCAGGTCCATCTTGTGGATCAGCACGTAGACCTTGGCCGTGGGCGAGAACTGCGTCAGGGCGGCCATGATGGAGACGTAGGTGGCCATGTCGCGGTCGACGTCGCGAGACTCGATGTCGAAGACGTAGATGAGGACGCCGACGTTGGAGAAGACGTGGACGCGCTGCTGGGAGAGGTAGTTCTCCATGAAGGCCTCCTGGCCACCGCAATCCCACAGATTAAGTGTAAGATTGCCCAGGAACTTGACATGGGAAAGGTCGATGTCTATTGTAGCACCGCTGTGGCCCGGCTCTTGTCAGCATCTCATCTCGTCTTCGTCTTCGCCTTGCCTTCTCTCTGCGTCTTCTGCTTCTTCTCTTCCCGCCGAAACTTACAGTCGCCGTGTATCTCTCGCAATATAGTTGCTGAATATGATGCTCCGCATGCTGGACTTGCCGGAGCCGCTCTTGCCCATGAGCAGGACCTTCTTCTTCTTGGGCTTCTTGACTTCGTTCCGGACATCGCCCCCCATGGCGCCCAACGACGGGGTCGAGGCTTCGAGGTCTGCCATGGCGACAGCCTCCCGGTCTCTATTTCTCCCTCTTTCTTTTGTTTCCTCAAGATGCCCCCGTCAGAACCACTGTCCGTTTGTACGGTCGGATTGGCGCAAAGGGGGTTTGGCAGTGATCGGGTGCTGGGCAGCGGGGGTGCGGGCGCGTCTCGAGTCGTGTGCGGCGGTGCTTAGCGAGCTAGGAGGGCCTGGTGGTTGGGAAGAGAGTCGGATCCGAGCTGATCAATGGGGTGATAGATGTCGTCAATCGTGTTCGAGTTGTCAAGCATTCGCGCTTGTCGGATTGTCGCCGTCGGGGGGCAGAGCTGGCTCGTTCGTATTGGAATTAATATTAATAACTGAAGTGGACTCTCGTTGCGAATGCTGGGAGCTGGTGCATTGCGCTGACTACTGGGCTGGTTGGTGGGTTGCGGGCTGCGGGCTGCGGGCGTTGGGTTGGCGTTAGGTTAGGCAGTTTAGATTACGCTCATTCTCACTACCACCCGGTCCCCTAGCTGCTTGACTCAACTCTAGTGTCGCTGCGCAATGAGAACAAAACCTCGGAGCAATTCCGCGCCCATGACGTCACGTGCACTTCCATCGATTGAAATGAGGAATGCCAACGGGATTGTGTATGTAGAGTACACAAAGTAAATGGAGACGCATCATCTATCCTACAAGTCTGTATTTCTACATGTATAAGATGCTTCCCAGAGAATCGAAAGCTGGCCCAGCAGAGTTGGTGGAGTGAATACATTGTAGGTGCTTCAAGATTCGTCACTTATGACCCTGGAATAGGATACCAAGCCAGTCATCTCAAAGTCAAGAATGACCAACTCGGCCTCTGGTGTTTCCTTGAAGCTGCTCCAGCAACTCCATATCCCTGTGTTGACTTGGTCATTCTGCTTTGCCTTCCAATCTTGTCCTTGTCTGCCATTCACTTTGTAGCCGTGGTTTTGGCAGTTGCAAGCATGGACATCTCTGCACCCCTTTCTTTCAGCTCGAGCTCCCATCTTTGGCCGCCAATTCAGCTCCATGTTTCTCAATCGGAACCCGTTGATGACGACTCCGACTCAGAGAGCTCCTCATAGCCCCGATCCTGATCCCAATCCATCTCCTCACTCTCTTGCATCATGCGCGTGATGGTCTGCTCGAGTTCCGCGTTCCGATCCTCCGCCCGCAGCAGAGCCTCCGCCTTCTTGAAAGGAAGCCTCCGAGCCGGCACTTGGCCCCGGGAAGCAGCACCCTGTTGTGACGCGGCCACGGCCTTGGCGTCATCGCTACCCTTGCCGTACTGTTGCAGGGCCAGATCCACCCGCGAGATGCGCAACGAGACGCGGTTCAAATCCTTCGCGAATCCGCAGTGGACTGTCCGGGCCGTAGCAAGTCCAGCGCCAGGCGGATTCGTTGCTGATGCGGACTCTCGGGGAACTTGATGGGCGCCACGATCTGCGGGAAGTCGTAGTGGATGCTGCAGCTCAGCCCGTTGGGGTAGTCGACGCACACGGTCTCGCCCCACGGCAGGTACTCCTCGACCTCGAAGTCGCCCAGCCACTCCAGCGAGGCCGCGGTCAGAGGGGGGAGAAGCATCTTGGACAGAACTTCGCCGCTGGTTTGGAAGACAGCAGCGGGGCAGTCTTTGATCTTGGCGATGCGTCTTCGGACCGGATGGATACACTCCAGCACCAGCTTGGCCAGAATGCAATCCAGCACGAAGAACTGAGGGCTCTCCTCTTTGTCCTCGTAGTCGGTGCGCCGCTTCTCCATCTCCTTCACGATGGACAGAACGCTGTGCACTGAGTTCATGAGGGTGGACAGCTTCTGGGTGTTCTGGGTCTGGACGGACAGGAGAAGATGCAGACCCAGCTTCAGGACGGGGGCCAATGCCAGCTTGTCAATGGCCAAGTGGACCTTATGGCGAGAGAAGGGGGATTCATCTTTGCCTACGGACAGAGGAAGGGGCTCGGTGCAGTATTGGTCAAAGTCGCGAGCCGGGGGGCCTAGGAAGAAGGCAAGGATGTGACGTGCGATCTTTCTTTGAGTCTTCTTCTTCTTCGTCCTTGGAAGCTTGGAGTAGTCCTTGTCCACAACTAACCTCCGGACCGGATCTACCAATGTAGCATTTTCCTCCATGGTTATGCCCCCGGTGGTGTTCTCAATGGTGTCGTTGGGTGATGATTTCAAGGCGATGGCGGGTAGGTGAACTTAATTGCTGCCCGGAATGAAGCAGGCATCAAAACAGGGCGTGAAGAGCAACAGGGGGTGCGAGGAAAGCGAGGCTCATCAAGCACCTCGGATTCCAAGCAGAAGACTCAGAATGTCATTATCTGTCCGAAAAAATCAATCGATTAGTTTTTCAAGTTTGCGAGAAGCAGAAGAGTTCCAGAATGGGCTGCAACGCATCCGCAAGAGCACTGTTTGTTTTGACCGAGTTCACATCCGGCAATGGATTCCACGTGTAGAACTGATCTTTGTGGAAATGTGTGCCAGGGAAGGACTCGAGATCACCTCTTTGGAAAGCAGGCTGTGCAAACCCAAGGAAAAAGGACAGGTGACTGTTGACATGAGCCCGGGTTTTGGCCGATCAAGGTGTGCCCCAGGTACTGGGAGATCGTGAAAATTTGCAGCTGCCTCAACTACCAAAGAAACACCAAGAGTTTGCCCCTCGCATGTCACGGTCGCCGAGACATAAGCCGACCCAAACTATCTAATGGAAGATAGCTTCTTACAGAGCTTAGTGCCATACTCAATGACTTCCCAGCTCTCCGTCCCGGGCGTGGAAACAGCATAAAAGACCCCTTCCGGATCCCACTTCGCCCTCGTCTTCCGCAGCCGCGAGTATACATCTGCGCCCCAGAAGTGCTCCTGCCAGTCCGCCTGGTACGGATCGGCCTCGTTGATGTAGGCGCACCCGTCTGGCCCCGCTCGCCGCAGCGCCTCATCTTGGATATCGGTCAGCACATGCTGGTAATCCTGTTTCTGCGCCCACGTCGAGCTGGGCGGGACCGGCAGCGCCGCGATGACCTTGGAAGTCGCGCGGCGGAACTTGGGGTGGGTGGCGCTGCTGTTTCTGTCGGGAGGTGGCAGGATGTGCCGGCCGGCGTTCCAAACGTGGCCCAGGATGTAGCCCTGGTCGACCAGGTCTTCGCGCGGGGAAAGGACCGTCTTGAAGGCCTCGACGATATCGACGTTTCGCTGGGCCACGTCGTCGTGGGTGAAGGTCCAGCCGCCCGTGAGCGCCGAGTTTCCCGCAGGCTCGTCTTCGAAGAGATCAATGTACAACTCGTAGAACGTGCTAAACTCCTTGGTAGAAGTATCATACGGTACCCTTTTCTCTTTAAGCTCGTCGAGCAAGGGTTTGACGAGGGCCTCCATCTCCGAGGCCGTCTTGCCGAGTCCTACAATGGGCTGAACGTGGAAGCGCAGAGGAAAGATCTCAAAGTAGGCGTACAACCCGTTGTCCACGAAGCTGTTGGTGTGGTTGTGGAAAATCTTGACACCCTCCCAGAATGTATCGGTATCGTTGGTCATGGTGGAGTTGATGTTGAGGAGGACTCCAGTTGCTCTGGTTTCGGGTATCGTCTTGAACGTCGCCGCCAAGACCACGGCAAATGCTGACGGCCCGCCGCCCTTGAGAGCCCAGAAGAGATCGGGATTCAAATCTGTGTTCGCCGTCACGTACTCGCCGCTTGCTGTGATGACATCAAATGACAAGGCATTGTCCGCCACTTCATGGAGTGTGAGCCTGCTGCTATTCTCAAGTGATTGAAAAAGTGCCTTACCGAGACCATGAAGCGTAGTTAGGGGTCCATGACCGCCCCCTTGAACCAAACCTCCGGCAACGCCCACTGTCTGTCGGAAGGTCAGCTCTTATCCCGCGGACAAAGCGTTAGATGAAAGGATAAAGCTAGCTTACTGGACACTCCCCGGTAACTATGAGCACCGGAGGGTCGTGCGCGTGGGCCTTTCCGAGCAAATCGCGAGCCTGCACTCCCGCCCCGATAGTGACAGCACCCCCACGGTAATCGCCAGGGCCCTCGTACGTGGTCGTGAAGTGGACGTCCTGGAAAGAATGCGTGTTGATGACCAAGGAGCCCCAGCCGATGCTGCGGCCAATAAAGTCGTGCCCGGTGTTCCGGATGACCAGCCGCAGGTTCTTCTCGCGCGCAAAGTCGATGCCGGCTTTGACGTGGGACTGCGACTTGGCCATCAGGACATAGACTCCGTAGAAGCCCAGCGTACATGAGTCACCGGGGTTGCTGGTTGGTCTGCATGTGTCATTGGTGAAGTAGGTCCACAGAGCCGCGGCTGGCTGTTCAATCCTATGTCGACTAGGTAAGGCGCCGTCATATTCTCATCATAGGGAGCCATGATATGTCACATACTGCCAGGTCTCATTGGCGAACTGAGCGAGAGCCTCGCTGCACTGGGAGGCATCGTACGTCGGGACAGAGCCCAGAGGACCATCGAAGCTGCTCAAGACGTCTCAATTGCTGCTCATCCTGCTCTGATGACCAAGATTCTTCTCTCACATATCATAGCAGACTGCCCCCGGGGGTTTATCTGCAACGAGGTTTCCAGCGACACTCGTGTTAAGGGCTGCCCATTCGACTGTGCTTGGCCAGCAGTCATGATCCGGAGAGCACTTGCAGTCGTACTCTGCCCCGTTCCAGGCCGTCCGTACACCGACAGAGACAACGCCTGGGATGGCGATCAGAAACGCAACGGCGAAGGCCACGATGGATGGTTGTCTCATTTTGGGGTCTTGCAGCATCGGCAGGCGTTGTATCAATTGATGATCGCAAATCACGTTCACCTGAATTCGTCGTGAGGACGATAGGCATCACAAGGCATCACAAGGCGGCCCAAGTCTCGTCACGACATGTCATTAATCTGGCCCATCGCGGGCAACAACTTCCATCCCTATCCGGATCTCTTGCCAATTGATTACTTGCATGAGAGCGTTGCAGTCGTCGCTCTCGGCTGATTTGGGTGGTCTGTTGCTAGACGAGAGGTGCAGGATCCGGAAGTTGTGGTGATGTTGGTTGGTTCCCACGGATAGACGCTGGGATCAAAGCGACGCACGATCTACGGATGAAAAGGTCTGGATCCGGGTTGTCGGCTGCAGTTGCTGGAGCGGAAGGGACTGCCAATATACGAGATTGAGGGCCTTGGATCTTGCGTCTCGAAAAGATTTACGTTATGTTATGTTGAACAATACCTGTGTTGAGTCACGCCGATGCGATGGGTAAGTACCAAACTTAGTAGTGAGAAGTAGGTAACTCTTGGCGATGGACGGCTAGTCCTTATTGAGGCAAAGTTTGGCATGTCTGGCAGTAGTCAGTGGCAAGTCCCCAAGTCCCAGTAGTCAGTGGCAAGTCCACTTCCGTACCAGAAAACACCAAGGGGCCTGGCAGACAGACCTAACAACCCGAATACTTTCCATTGAATCATCAAGGAGATGAAAGTGAAGGACGAGCTCGAAGGTAGTCATTGCGCTACTTTCGTAGAATGAGAGTTGCGATGTAACATTTATCTAATTTCCTGCTTTTTTTTCTCTCTCTTTCTTTCCACAATTTTCACTTCATCTTTTGGGTCGAGTTATGCTCGCGAGTTGCAAGTCACGATGTTAAGGTTGAAGATGGCCCCAGGGCACCTTGGATGTTATTCCAGGCTGTCTAGGGGGAGAGGGCTCTCGGGCCCCAGCGCTGAAACCTGTTACAGGCACTGTTGTTTAGTGGAGGCGGGCCCAGATGGCCCGCGAGCTTGGCGACAACTGCAGCCGAAACTCCCAAGCACCCGCAACTCCCAGGCACCCGCAACTCCCAAGCACCCGCAACTTCCAAGCACCCGCGGGCGCCCGTCCCGCCTATAACGCCCTTGTTCAGCAGGTCGTCGTGACACTACGCGGATCGGATTCGGCATGCAGAGATGGCGACTGCTCTAGAGCCCAGATGTACAATACATGTATATCTGTAGTCTTTCAGTTTCATATGGCAGAAATTTGCAGTTACTACTATAAAGTGTGATGAGCCCTTCCCTCGGTGTTTCCGCTGTAGTCCATATTGTCCACTCACTGTCCACTCTGCCAACTCCAACTCGCTTCTCCACCGATCCCGAAATTTACCTACTACCTTAACTTTAAGGCTATTACAGACGAGATCTGCGATACCACTTTACCTGTTTCATATCACATCGCAAATCTTTTTGCACTTACATAAAATGTTGAAAGCTCTCCCTCGCTCCCTTCGTTCAAGTCCCCTGAACACCCAAGCACCTCGATTATTCCCACGTCACTCCTCCAGCATGGCCTTACAATTCCGCGAGGGCACCGAGGCCGACGCCGACGCTGTCACCCATGTCTTCACCGACTCTTTTTCAGAAGATGGCATCACCAAGAGGGTCTTCCCCTCCAGCTCCAAGCAGTCCTGGACTAGCGCGAGAGACTGGCTCGGCGGCGGTCTGAAGGACCCTAACTCCCGCTACCTGCTAGCCGTCAACAACTCATTATCCGGCGACGACGCCGTCGTCGCCGTGGCCAAGTGGGTCGTCCCCACGGCCGGGCCCAGGGCCCGCGAGGCCGAGGATTGGCCTTCCAAGATGGTCTGGCCCGAGGGTGCCGATGTTGCGCTCGGCAAGGAGTTCTTCACCACGCTCGAGAAGAAGCACAGCGAGCACATGGGCGACCGCCCGCACTGGTATCTCGAGCTCCTGGCCGTGCGCAAAAGCTACCACGGCAAAGGCCTGGGTAAGCACCTGTTGAACTGGGGGCTGGAGCGCGCCGACACGGACGGCGTCGAGGCCTACCTCCAAGCCAGCCCGGCCGGCGCCCCGCTGTACCGAAAGTACGGCTTCGAGGACATCGAGACCTACAACGTCAGCAGCATCGACTACGCCGAGATTTTCATGAAGAGACAGCCCCAGCCTAAATCGACCGCTTCCTTGTAAGAGGCAGCCTAGCCGATGTCGACAGATTGTCGAGAACAGGAGCGCCAAAGCAGGGCTGCCGTTACGGTCGGACTGGTCTGCCGCCACAACCAGCCTGATTCCCATCCAGGTTCAATCGGGCTGTCCGTCTCTGACTCGCACTTCTTACCCAAACCAGATCGAGGCGGAGGGGGACGGAAGATGAGCGACCACGCACTTGCGGCTTGAGAAAACCCGCCACCCAAGCAGCCTACTGATTGCTTACTTACCTGCATGTTCCCATGCCAACCACGTGGAGATGACTAGTTGCGCCCATCCCGCAACACCATCCGGTGCTTCTGCCGATTCTGGCAGCATTCTCATCATACGACAACGCTTGGATTTGCGTGTCCACCGTCGGCCATGTTGTCAACCAAAACGCCCAGAGAATACATGGCCACTCGTCTTGACGGATACTGAGCCTTGAGAATCATAAATGAGATAGTTTGGCCTGGTGATCAACACCAGATTGCATTCAATGCCAAACACAGTTCCCACTGAGCTTTAAATAAAGCTTTGGGATGTATACGTATAAGCTATGAAGACCTTAATATAAATAATGCATACATAGATTTCAAGAACTGCAGACCATACAAGCTTGGCAAGACTCCGCCTTTTGCGACTGCCCCTGTATCCCCTTCCAACAAGATATTGCATCAAAAGCACCAGAAATCAACAAATCGCCCGTTCTTGGGATTTTGAAAATCTTAGAAACCACTCTGCAGCTTCCAAGTCAAAATGTCATACATACCTCTGTTACTATTCCTACTGGCTTCGATTCGGGTTGCATCCTCAGCGGTCCTTCGGTGGCCAGCACGAGTTCCGATGCTCAACCAGAGCGAGCCCTACGGTACGGGGGCACAAAACTGCACTTTCACGGTTACAGTCACGGCAACGGTCACGGCGCCAGCCCCGAACAACCCAGACCCCGCGCTCTCCGCGCAGACCGTTGACGCCGCGACGGTGCCCTCCTCCTCGAATCCCGGCACGGCTCCCGTCATCGGCGGCGTGGCAGCGATGACGGCGCCGCCGGCCCTCCTGACCATCTCGCTCGTCAACGCCCACAGCGCCGCCATCTCGACGACGCACAACAGCGACGCGGGCGCGCCTGGGCCCGTCAGCGGGCCGACGACGCCGGGAACCTTGGCCGCAGGTGCGACGGCTGCTATCGCCGTGCCCACAGACTGGGCGGGGATCATCTCAGTCAACGATGCCAAGTACCCGGCCTCGGACGGGAACAGTTTGGTTGAGGCCAACTACCAGAATCGGACGGTCGAGGGGTACGCCATTGCGGATGTGGACGTGAGCTACGTGTAAGTTACGTTGACAGCGGTGGTTGTGGCTGTGGCTGGTCCCCCATTTTGATGAGTTGTGAGTGAGTGCCGCTGTTGACATGCTCCTGAATAGGAACGGGTTCACATTACCCATCACTTGCTCTTGCAACGATATTGGCGTGACGGGGTGCAACAAGGACCTGTTTTTGTTGAACTCGTGTCCGGTAAGTACCTACTCAGCTGCGTGCTGTCAACTATCCAGACTTCGAAAGAGCGACTCTGACCTGCCCGGATATCCTTTTCCCCAGGCTTCTTTGGAGCACGGCTCCTGCGTCAACCCCTTGCGAAGCGACACGGGCGCCTTCGCAGCGAACGCGTTCTTCGCCCCCTGCCAGAACGCGGCGTATACCTTCCCCAACGACAACAGCGCCAACTCGCAGAACGAGTGCCAGAACGGGCAGATCGTGTGCTGTGTGGGCGCCAGCTGCCCGCCGAGTTACAAGCAGGGGCACGATTGAGGGCTAGTAAAGAGAGAAGAGGGTTTTGGGTATGGAGATTTGTATGTTAGTTCAGATCGGTGGCTTGGTCAGAGGAAGCCGATTTATCATATTGAATACTATCACCGAGTACACAAGCTGCGGGTTGGAATCTTGGGGATTCTGGCACTCTCACGCCGTGAATCTTGATATTTCAGGAGGAATCCATAATTCAGCATGTTTGGTCATCGATATAGACGTTTTCTCTGCTGGGGCTGATACCACAAAACTCGATTTTTGCCAGCCATGTGTGGCGACGCGTATGCGGAGGAGTTTATCCCTGAACCCCTGAACCTCTTAAGTGAACAGAACCACCATAATCCAAACAACTACCTGCCCCCAACTGTGACAAATGGAACCGCGTATGATGTTTCAGATGTCCTGGTTGTCCTTGGTTGCGTTGAAAGCCAGCATATAATAAACGGGATGCATATCACGATGACAGCTATAATGAGCTTTGGAGCCGAAAGCAAGAACGGCTTCGTTTGCACATAAACCTTTTCCCATTTGATCTTTCTCATGGTAAACTTCAAATTGTTTGGCTAATGTATCTGGATTTCTGTATGGGCTTATAAATACTGCCCCTACTTACACCTCTTGGCTCTTGAAGCCGTCTACTTTCTCTGCATGCACCTTTTCTTGCTCCTCCATGACCACATCGGCGGGGATGCGATCCGGCGTCGAGTTGACCAAGATAACAATGGGGCCGAGGCAAGCTCCCATCAGAGCAAAGGACACAATACTAGAGCATCACGTTAGCAGATCGTCTTGGGCAGGGAACATGGTGAAAACTTACAATCCGATCAAAGGGCTTGTCTGGATCTGCGTGTTCATCCCGTAGGAAATGGCCTGCCCGATGGCCTCGAGACACCGGAACGCGGCACCGTTGCGGACGTTGGCTAGCTAAGTGTCAGCAAAAAACCCCTTTCCATTATATCATTGTCATTGTCGTTAATAACTAGGAGATCTCGACTCACCCTGAGCATCCGTGGCGAAAGAAGAAAGCAGCCAGTACATGTACGACTGCGACAGGGGCCCCGTGGTCTGCACCAAGAAGTACGGGAGGAACGCCGTGGGGTAGAGCGCGTCGTCCCAGTCGATGTGGCCCGGGTCGCGGCGGTTGAACTGGACTTGCATGATGATGGACCAGATGTAGACACCGGCATTCAGGATGACGACCGTCCACAAGCCAAACTGCGCTCGTCGTCGCTGGCTGACGCCCTTGAGATCGAGGATGAATCCAAGGCCGAAGCATCCCACACTATTTCAAACTTGTTAGCATCGAATCGTTCGATAGCGAAAAGGAAGCAGGTCCCTATGATGATTCCTGGGGAACGCTTACATGCAGAAAAAAGGCGAGATGAGGGAAGAAAGTGCCCTCGACCGGGTCGTGAAGTAGGTACCGAGATAGGTCGACCAGGTTCCGCTGTAGAAGAACGACCACAGCGCCCACAGAGCGGAGAGCAGGATGAGCCGAGATGACATGGTGAACTTGATGAGCTTGAACTCGTCGCGAGTCCGCAACTTCTCCGAAACCAAGATGCGCGTTCCGTCGGATCGAACCACGTGTTCCAGCGGAGAGAGCAAAAAGGCAAAGGGAAGACTGCCATGTGATCAGTACTCGATGGATAGAATGTTAGGGGCCGGGAAAGCCACTTACGCGAGGCATTGGATGATGATGAAAGCGACATAGGTATCAGGGGTAATCCCCCCACTAGCGCCCTTCTCGTGATTCTTGGACAAGCTGTATACGAGAGAAAACGTTAGTGCCGCCCCCTGTTCGCAAAACCGCGCCCAAAGGGACTTACTTGATGGCCCCTCCGACCAGCTGGCCGAGGTTTCGCGAGACAATCCACAGCGCCAGGTACTTGCCGCGGGCGCCGGTCGGCGCCAGCGACATGATGGCGCCCGACTCGGCCACGTACCAGCAGCCGGTGCCGATGCCGGTGACGAAGCCACCGAGGATCAGGTACCACTGGTTGCCGAACGCGCTGTTGCAATAGTAGGACGAGCCTTGGATCGGGAAGGACATGGCGCCGATCACGAGGGCCCATTTGATGCCAAGCTTGTTAACCAGCGGGCCACCGATCAGACAGACTGTCGTATTCATGTGGTTAGTCTCGTGTGAAACTTGGGGGCTTGCAGGTTGGGCAGGAACTCACCGATTGCGAGCATAGCATAGTTGATCGCGGTACTGTAGGAAATTGGTTAGTCGATGTACTTCTGCCAGGTATTAATTTGGGACTCTGAAAGGGACCTACGCAATGTTGGACGTTTGAGGCGTCGCCAGACCGCCCCCACCGAGACCGGCGATGGCATCCGACATGGCCGGTCCGCAGAAGGCCTGCACACTGAGCAGCATCATCTGGGTCAGACTGTGCTTGTAGAGCCGCTTCCACCATGGTACCGTTCTCCGGTACTCGTCCATATCGAGGGGCTCAACTGTGACATCCGGGTTGGGGTTGACCGGGATGGTACCCTGCCCCCGGAGGGCATCGTCGTTGCCACCCGCGTGGGTGTTAGGGGGCGCTGTATCAAACTTGGACATCTGGGAGTGTGGCACTCGGAATGTCACTGGTGAAGAACCACACGAAATAGGGCAATATCAAGGGGAGAGACGACGTGATAGGAGAAGTCTACGGTAACATGATGAGAGACGGCGCTGAGAGATGATTATATATGCGCGACGTCCATCTATCTATGGAAACCCGAGCAACGATGTATGCAGTCAGATCGTCGGCCGGGGAAAGTGGATGCCCAGCTTATCTGCGGGCACCCCTACTATCTGCGTTGCCATTCTGGGAGCTGGGAGCTGGGGTAATTGGAGCTAGAGAGGTCGTTGTGGAGTTGGATGTTATCGTTTGGCAAGGAGCAGTATAGCTTAAACTTACTCTAACTCAACAGCTGACTCCGATAACCAGCTCGGTACGTAAGTAGACCTTGCATGGTGGTATTGGAATGCATGGGGTAGTTCTGGTGGAGATGCGGACCCGGGGTTATCAGAGGCACGACAAGACTTGGAGAGACTCTCCCGAGTCTGAGGTGTCGAGTCTGGAGTCTAGCGTCTGATTACGAGATAGGTCGCTTACCGGCGACACGGTAGCAGACGCTTGGCTTGTTTGAGCAATGATAGCAGTCTCGGGAGTCGTGACGGGTGAGCTTTGTTTGCTTTGTTTCTTTGTTTCTGCGCTCCGGTAAACTCTCCGATATCGACGGAAACGTGGGTTGATCCTCAAAAGGGTAAGCGCCCTGGTTGCATATTTGGCGGGGGCGGCAGCGAACATGCATCCGGAAAGTCGTTCCCAGGCTATACCGCTTCCGGTAACTGTAACAGTCGAGATACCGGATGTCGTCGCGAGAACCAAGTTATCGATGTCGCCCTTGACGCCAAAACGGCCACGGGATAGGTTACATGCTGATGAACTCAATTGGATTGGCCCCTTTTCCGCCTTGTTCCCCTTCCCCGAGACTCGATTGCCATCAGCTGTGGGTAATAGTCATAGAAACGAAGATGAGAGTTCCGTGAGTTGGTTGCTTTGTTGACATCCTAACTCGATACAGATTAGCTTCGGAGACTCGCCGACTCTCACGCAAAAGAAACACCAGGCGTTACGGACATCAATGAGAGTCACCAAAGATGACAGAAGGGGTCCGCTCCCCCATATGGCCACCCAAAGTATCTGGACGACTCATTTTCTTGTTGATCTTGGCTCTTTTGGGGTCAAGATACGTTGGTCTCGGATGGCATCGGCGAAAACCAGTGGAATTGCCTGAATCCAAAGAGCCTCTTTTCGCCCAGGGTTCCCCGCCAAGGTCCACTGTCCGCGATCCACGACCGGTCCACGACGGACACTGCAGCATGACCCTGAAGATAACCCCAATTAGTCAACGAGCATCGTCACTCCTAGGATTCTCTCCGTGGCTTGCCATTACTTGCTTTTCCCCGGTCCTTTCGTCTTCCTCAGAGACAGCTATGAACTGATCATCGTGCCATCCCCATGCTCTGACCCCTTGCGATCTCGCTTGCTTGCTTGCTTTTCGTGCTTAAATACGCCTTGTTGAAGCGGCTACGTATGATTCGCCTCGACAGGGCCAGGTCGACTCAGACAGCAACTAATCATTACCCTCCTGAAAAGGGTTCCCCCACGGGCTTCGACAACACCATGGCGGCGTTGCGCAAGACCACCAAAGTGATTGTCGTGGGCGGCGGAGGCACCATCGGCTCCTCCACAGCTCTGCATCTTGTCCGGTCGGGGTACACGGCCTCCAACATCACAGTCCTAGATACCTACCCTATCCCCTCGGCCCAGTCGGCCGGCAATGACCTGAACAAGATCATGGGGATCCAGTTGCGAAACCCGGTCGACAAGCAGCTCAGCCTCGAAGCCCAGGACATGTGGCGCCATGATGAACTGTTCAAGCCCTACTTTCACAACACCGGCAGACTAGACTGCGAGGGCACCGAAGAGGGCATTGCGGCGCTCCAGGAACATTACCAGTCCTTACTCGACGCCGATGTGGGCCTCGAGAAGACGACTGAATGGCTTGACAGCGAGGATGCCATCCTGGCAAAGATGCCACTCTTGGAGCGCGACCAGATCAAAGGATGGAAAGCGATATTTAGCCAGGACGGCGGTTGGCTGGCCGCAGCCAAAGCCATCAATGCGATAGGGGAGGAACTGAAGAGGCAAGGCGTCAACTTCGGGTTCGGCGGGGCGGGCGCCTTCAAGGAGCCCCTTTTCGCCCAGGACGGGTCTACCTGCATCGGCGTCGAGACGGTGGATGGAACCAAGTACTACGCCGACAAGGTCGTTTTGGCCGCCGGTGCATGGAGTCCCGCGCTGGTCGACCTGGAAGAGCAGTGCTGCTCCAAGGCTTGGGTGTACGCTCACATGCGGCTCACGCCGGCCGAAGTGGCCGAGTACCAGGGCTGCCCGGTCGTGTACCACGGCGACCTCGGCTTCTTCTTCGAGCCCAACGAACACGGTGTCATCAAGGTCTGCGACGAGTTCCCGGGCTTCACGCGTTTTCTCGCGCAGCACCAGCCCTACGGCGCGCCGGCGCCGAAGCGCGTATCAGTGCCGCGGTCGCACGCGAAGCACCCCACCGACACGTACCCGAACGCGTCGGAAGAGTCGATCCAGCGGGCCATGGCCGCGTTCCTGCCGCGGTTCCGGGGCAAGAAGCTATTCAACCGGGCCATGTGCTGGTGCACCGACACGGCCGACGCGGCGCTGCTGATCTGCGAGCACCCCCGGTGGCGCAATTTTATTCTGGCTACGGGCGACAGCGGGCACTCGTTCAAGCTTTTGCCCAGCATTGGCAAGCACGTGGTGGAGCTGCTCGAGGACCGGCTGGCGGACGACTTGGCGCGGGCGTGGAGGTGGCGCCCCGGCCAGGGGGATGCGTTGAAGTCTAGACGGGCGGCGCCGGCTAAGGATCTGGCGGATATGCCGGGGTGGAACCATGACGGGGAGTCAGGCGAGGCTACGGATGTGCCAAGCTCTCAGTACAAACTGTAGTCGTCCGAGTACCCGCTCACAATTGAATATCCCAATAGGTAATGCACCCTAACCACAGCCGTCCCATATCTCTCACAAGGAACTCGGATGGAAAAAGTTGTGCGTACTCAAACAGTAATTTGAATTTGCTATTTAACCTTATCTATTCCTAAAGTAAGTGACATCAGAGAGATTCGTTGCCCCCTGCTCTTGAAGCCGACACAGAGACCACACCGTGCGCAGTCCAATACATTCATCGCTACTTGTCAAGGCAGAGTTTTACTACTGCATCGCCACCGACTTGATCCAACTAGGCCGTGGGGGCGGCAGGGGACGCCGAGGTGCTGCGCCCGGGGTAGACGTAGATGGTGGTGCATTCCGGGGGCGGGCAGGGCCCGCCGCAGAAGTGGTCCCAGATGAGGGTGGGGACGGGGCTGGGGCAACCCGGGAGGCCTTCGTAGATGGTGCTGATCTTGGCGCAGGCGGGCTGGGTGCAGGTCGGGCAGATGGCCTTGGACGTCACGGTCGGGCAAGGCGTCGTGGTCGGCGTGTTGTCCGGCGGCGGCGGCGGGATCACCGTGATGGTGGTCAGCTGGGGCGGGTCGGCGGCGGGGGAGCCGAGGGCTAGGCTGGCGGCGCTGTTGGTGGTATATTGTGAGCGAGGGGTTGTGAGCAGGTGGTTGTGAGCAAGCACTTACCAGCTGAGAATCACTAGTGCACTGGACTGGAACATTTTGCAATATCGGCAAGAGAGACGAAAACGTAAGACTGGTTGATCTATGATTGCCTGAAAAGATAGGGAGGGTGATTGCGGGTATTGCATCAGCACAAGAGAATTAGTATGGCTTATATAGCACTCATTAGGTACAGTCCCGTGGGATGAATTCACATTGATCCCGACAGTATACGCGGATAGCAACCATCTGCTAGTGTCTCAACCAATGAGCGTAGGGGGCCCCCAATGCCATGGCCTTAATGATCAGATCTTACATGCATACACATGGATATCGCCCCACGATTACGCATATTGCAATGATTTTTCGCTTCGTATTGCGCAGGATTAGCCTCGTATTCTTCATCATTTGCAGAGCTCGAACACGAACCCTGTCCGACATGATGACCACTCGAGCCGGACCACCCACAGACCGGGTACAGTATCCTGGCGGCATACTTTCCCTATGGTCCGGCGTGCGTCCTTGAGTGGTTGGCTGAAATAATCATGCTCAGCAAATTCTAGAACACTGCAGGCCCTCTAACACGAGAGTTGGCACAGCAGCCAAGACCGTCTCAAGGTCGAACGTGGAAATCTGACCGCATCAGGTGCGACAATGATGAGGACATCACCCAGGACGTTCAAGCTACACATCTCTGAGGTGAGGGGCTTATAGGCAACGACTTGCAGTAACCCTTGTTGTCTCTCATGTTACGCTGTTTGTCCCCAGGTCACCCCTTACGGATTTAGAATTGAAGCCATCGCAATGAGTGTCGTTGACAGCGTGACCACTTCAAATCCCACATCACTAAGATGTATAGCCGTGTGAAGGATGTGTGTCACTTCGTCGAGATGCCACAGTTCCGCAAGCAGCAGTGGGAACAAAGCAGAGCGAAAGACGTAGGATTGACTTTCTGAGTCCGGCCCTGCATAAAGGGATTTGAAACAGCCTACACCCCTTTGCTGTGTGAGCCGACAGCCAAGTATGAATGCTTAAATCTCATTATCAGACTTGCTTGACACGACTCTCTTCCTCGATAAACCATTATCAAAATTAAATATGAGTAAGAAACCATCCTCGCAGGGAAAAGGGGCCTCAAGGGCAGGCCCCTCAAAATCCACTACCCAGGCGATGACCGAGAGGATGACCGAACTATACAACGAGAAGACCAAGGTTATTGGTGAGGCTCATCGCGATCTCCGCAAGATCTTTCGGGACAACTCGGCCCGCATCTGGAAAACATGGAAAGGACTCTCGGTGGACAAGCGGAAGGAGCTGCTTCGCGTAGGACGTGTCAGCGGTTACCCCATCGCGGACCGCCGGAGGCAGTATCTTGAGAGGATTTTCCCATGGAACGGCGCATGGGAAGGCGATGAGAATTCATCACTAAGCGATACGCAGAAAAGTTTGGGGATGAAGCCATGGAGGCACATCCAGGTCGCCTGGGGGGATATGGCGGCCGTGGCCAACAACAAAGGGAAGCAACCGGAACCAGCGAACGAGCGTAATCGGGAACTATTCAAGGAGAGCATGGTCCAGTCAAATCACCCAGCCTTGTGTGTCGACAGGCTCAGCACAGACCCTAGAGTATTGCTTACCTATCTGCAAAGCCGATCCGATGAAGTTCCGGCCGACTACTGCTACATGGACTTCTTCCTGGAATTCCCCCAACTCACCAAGATTACCGGTTCTATTGGCCAACCGAATGAGTATTTTCAATACGATTACAACAACATCCATTGGATAGATCCCTTCGATCGACGCGAGGCTACTTACCTGAAATACTCGACGACCGCTCCGACTGCGACAGATACGCTGTATGCCACTGTTCAAAAGTTGCAAAATTGGAATGATAATGTTTTGCTTCAGGGGCTTCTTCCAGTCAATTTCTGGCAGAGAATGGTGGAGGTACAGCGAGGTGAATACCGATTCCTGGAGGAACTTTGCAACGAGATCTTGAAAGTCAGCATGATTAAGAACTTGGAGGCCAGGGACGAAGGTCCGGGAGAAAGTCAAGACCTGGGAAAAGGCAAGGAGCCTGATACCAAGGGTGAGAAGTTTGTGATCGGCAAAGATCCTGATTTTGTGATCGGCAAAGATCCCGAGACCAAAGATGAAAGCTCTAGCCAAAACCCAGACCATCCGTGGCAACACATTTTCTTCCGCGATCGACGCGCGATGGGAGGCTTTTTGTGGAGTCAACTAAAAGAGAATCAAGGCAAGATGACGTCCACGGCGCTCAATGAGCAAATTATGTCAGAGACTGTGAGTAACTCAGACGAAGTAATCCGATACGCCGAGTTGACGCAGGGGTACCGCCCGCCAATGCGCCCATGGATCGAGCTCTTTTACATATGGAGTCTCAGGAGACGAGAATTAGCAGGCATGGTCATGGTAAATCTTCGTGAGAACCCGGCGTACTTTCAACAGCGTGTGCGAGACGCCTACGAACACCAGACCTTTCAGATAGAAAATCCAAGCCAGACCATGCCGGTCAGTACGCGGGTCGCGCCGAGTAACCTTCCGAAGCTGGCGGCTACTGAACCAAGTAGCAGTACGCAGCCGCAACCGCCGAGCAAGAAGGCCACGCCGGGTAAGCAGGCCACCCCCTTGGGTAGGGGAAGCAGTACACAGGCGGGACCGAGCGGCAGTACGCAGCCGAGAGCGAGTAGCATTCCGAAGAAGAGCTCGGGCAACAGGGCCACGTCGGTGGACCAGAACAAGGAGACCGAAGATGACGAGGAGTCCGACAACGAGGAGGATGTCCAGGAAAAACAACGCTGGGCAAAAGCATTGCGCGATACAGTCATCGGCACGGGGGAAAGACTTCTCCAATGGCATTCGGGAATAGATATTGCGACAGCTATCGCAACACACGAGTACGAACAAAAGCTAATGGACACCTGGGATGAGGATGAGCGGCGGAAGTACACGGGTCGCCAGAAGGAGTCTTACCACTTGCTATACGATAGAGTATGGAAGCTCCTGAAATCAACAATCGCGGATCTCTTGCTGGCTGTCAAGAGCGGGAAGGGGTATCGTGATTACTATATCCGACATGATTTACCAAATGGGGGGACCTCCATCGCCCAGCGAACAACGCTTTCGTCGGCGAAGACGAGTTTTGACGTTAAGAAAGACAAATTGGTGACCATAATGAAGTACCTAGAGGATGATTGGGCGGTGGACTACGTGGGCTACCAGGTCCTTCTAGACGAGTTTGACAAGTTCAGCAGTGATTCCCCCCTCGGGCCGCTCGTCGGGGACTTGTTGGAGATGGCCAAGGTCCTCGCAGCAATGCACAGGGAATTGGAAACTACAGCTCAACAGCAGAATTGGTTCGGAATCTCAGAATCAATTGTAAGCAACAGTCTCGATGTTTTGTACTTTGTTTTCTGTTCTCCTTGGGCTAACCTCCCGGAAAGCGAAGACAGGACGCCATGTATAAGCAAATTCCACTCTTCGGCAACCACGAGAGAGAAATGCACAACCTGCACTATGCGGACCTGGTGGAACTCAAAGCAAGATCAAGCAATAAGCACATGCACACTGGCACATCTCCCTGGCTCAACGATCTGCACAGGCTAGGCATGGAGATTCTGGAAGAGCCGTACTGCCGCTCCGATGAGCTCCAAACCAAAGAGCAGGCGCGGTCCAACGCCAAGACGGAGGCGCTGCTCGCGGAGTTCTGGGAAGAGTTTGAGAGGGTTTTCGAAGATGACATACCGGACCAGTGGAAAGACATATGGGAGGAGGCCCGACCCTACGAATCAGGTGTTAGGAGTACTCCGGTCCCAAGCGACGACGAAGATGATGGCGACGACGAAGAAGGGATACCGGAAACACCAAGCAAAATGCCTACAGGCAAAAGGCCGAAGACAGAGCCTGCCGAGGAATCCTCGCCAAGCAAAAGGCCAAAGAGAAAACCAACCGACGAGACAGAGTCAGTCGGAGAGACGGAACCAATCGAAGATGGAAAAGGGAAAGGAAAAGGAAAAGAGCCCGCATCAAGCCAAGCATCATCACCAAGTAAAAGAGGGAGGGAGGATCCTGCCGTAGAAGTTGCCGAGGAATCCTCAGCAAGTAAAAGAGCAAGGACAGAACCTGTTGAAGGAGAAGAAGGAAAGGGAAAGGGAAAGGAGACTGCGTTCAACCCAACGACCCCGTCGAGAAGTGGAAGAAAGGTCTCTCCGAAGGTACAACGATACTTGGACAAAGCGCTGGAGACGCCCCTGGGAACTCCTCCCATGAAATTATTGTCGGGCCCGAATACCCCCTGGAATTTATACACAAGGCAACGCCACTCGCCCCCTAACAAAAGGAAGGAGGTCTTCCAGGCGTTTCTGGAGAGGGAGCCGAAAAAGAAGACGAAGGGCGTGCCGGACCCGGAAAGGGTGGCAGCAGAGAAAGCGGCGGCGGCTGGGCCAGGAGGCCCCGCCCCCCAGCTGCCTCTCATCCCGGTGAGCCAGGACGTCATGGAGATATTGAAAGCCGCACTCACGACGGGGTACACGGAGATTCAGCAGATGAGGCCCACAGAATGGAAAACCTTCATTAAAAGTATTGGGTATACAGTGAAAAATAACAACAATAATGGGATCACAGCCACACCGATACCTGGGTTCGCAGAAAAGTACGGCGGGGGGCACCGGAAAATTCATAGTTGGACCCAGCACCTGAAGCATGGGAAAAACATTGTGATCCCCATGTGCGGTTCAAATTATTCGATACGGAGTTACATGCAAAGCAAAGATGGCTTTGGCTCCTAGGGGCTGACACTGGAGGACTACGAGGTGGCGGTCAAGGGCAAACCGGGCACCAAGCCAGAGGATAATGGCGGCGGCGCCGAAGGTAAAGCAGATGCAGACGACGATGAATACGACGTCTTATACAGCGATGCGGATGACGAGGATTACGAGGAGGAGGAGGATGACGAGGATGACGAGGACTACGAGGACAGCGACGGGGATGTGCCGATGGATTGATCTCAAGGCGGCTAAAGTGGCGTGTGAGGCGGCAGAAATGGCGGAGATAGTACTCGAAGGGAGTTTCAGAGGGAACTCACGGATGATGCTGTTGGTTTAGACATATTTCACTTTCATTTATATACTCCGTATCCGTACTTATGCAGCGTTGCGTAGGTGTTGCTTCGTTGACTTTTATCGACGTAGTGAGAATCATCGGGTCACGGCTCCTTCAGGCGTTTCCGGGGTGATAATCGTGACGCTTCAATTCTTGAGTGGTGGTAGTTGATTACATATTAATCGCATCTTCAATTGTCGTTGACTCGGCTGCTTTTGCCGAAGTGTTGTTTGCGGCGGCGGAGTCTCGCGCCCAGATTGTGCTTAGTCATTTCGGGAGTCACGTGACTCTATAGCGGGCCCCACCTGAACGCGCGATTGCTCTAGTTACCTTCAGCCTTCCGCTACTTAGGTAATCTCCCCAACCTCCTCCAAGGTTAATTCATTTCCTCCACCATCGCACATCACATCCCCATCGCGATCTCAATCGCCATCAACCCTTCACATTTCCCCACAACCAACACCAACTAGCACTCGCACCCTCGATCATCTATTGACCGACTCCTACTCGTCAAGCGTGCAGACCAGTGCCTTTGTCGAACGGATCGGGATCTTGGGCAAGGCGCCTGAACAGGTTTGCCGGTCGCGAGCCTGGGTTGCGTTTGCGTTGCCTTACCTTGCTCTCCGTTAAAGTCAACAGACCGACCAGCACTCGCACCCTCGATCATCGTCGACACTGACTCCTACTCGACGAGAACGCGCGGACCAGCGCTTCTCGTCGAAAGGACCAGGATCTTGGGCAAGGAGCCTGACCAGGCTGCCGGTCGCGAGCCTGTGTTGCGCCTTGTTGGCTTCGACGGGGAGTCGCCTTTGTACCTGCTGATCTGTCAATCTGTGATCTAGGTGAGTCAGTCATGTCATCCACTAACGATGCAGGATCTTTCAGCCAAGAGGCTAGCACTGTCGTCGTTAGATTCAAGCCAGAAGACGACGGACGAGACCAAAACGATCATGGGAAGCGACGAGACGACGACGACGACGACGACGAACGACGGGACCGAAACAAACTACGCCTGGGCTTCAAAACATGCCACAGCCCGCCAATAACGACATTCAGGTTCCACATCAACATCTTTGGCCACGATGGCAATGGCAAGAAGGAGAAGACGACGATCTACTTTGATATTCCACCACACCATGTTGCGTCACTTGAAGCGACATTCGACATTGACACGGCCGAACTTGATGCGGAGGACACTCAGCACTTCACGGGCGGCGTGACGCGCGTTCGATTCCAGCTCAAATGCCCCGGCAACCTTGTCCAACCCATTCGCGACCTCTCTCTCAAACCCGCCTCGCGACGAACCTTTACATCCATGACCCTGCTGGCCGACACGCTCGACTTTGTTCTGTACATGCCACACACCACTCTGTCGAAGGAACAATTTCGACGCCTGCACCAAACCGTCACATCGCCGACGTCCCGCCATGACCGACACGAGCAAACTAAGGAACACAAATGGTGGCTGGGCGCATTGTACGGTGGTGCGGGCGGCAAGCTGTTCAACGCTTCACCTGTTGACGACAACGACGTGAGCACGGCTTCCGAGTCGGGCGAGTCAACTATCGCCACAGCAACTCCGCCAGCCTACAGAAGGTCATCTCTCGACGACGAAGCTGCTGCCGCTGCTGCTGCGCCCCCCAAGGATCCCACCACAGACGACGCGTCAGCCGCAGACTGCCCGCCTCCATACGACCTGCCCAAGTCTGAAGCTGGCAATTCCGCTCCAGCAGATGACATCAAAGGTATGTTGGTACCCGTAACCCCATCGCCCCACGCACGCATCTCTATCAATTTTCTAACTCGCGTGCAGGCAAGCAACCTAGGAAACGATTACGTGACAGTGACGATCTCGATGTCCGACTCTACCGCCGGCGCTTGTTCAGCCCCCCAAGACCTGGGGATGGTGAACAATCGCATTCCGATCTCTTCGCCGACCCATCCTGCCTCGAAAAGCTGGATCAGTTGAGGCATCCCGTGGCCGTGGTTCTTTCGAGATTGGAGCAAGTGCTCAAGAGGGCCCAAGACACGGAGGAGGAGAACAGGACCCTGAGGGCGGAACTGGCTGCCATGCGGAAGAGGCAAGACGAGCTAAATGCCAAGCTTGAAGAGGTGATTGACCAGAACCGCCAGCACGTGAAGAGAACGGAGGACCTGGAGACCGAAAGTGCGGATCTCGACAGTCGGGTTCTCCAACTCGAGGAACGTCACGGTGAACTAGAGGACCGCCAGGGCAAGACCGAGGAGAAGTGTGACACGATTGAAATAGAGATTGCCGATCAAGTCCATAGCGCGTTGCGGGATAGGCTCATAGGGGCCTTGGAAACAATGTGAACAAATGCAAACTATCGACAACTTTCCTATGACTGTATAGTGACTTGTGGACTTGTACACAGCGTCTACTCTTACAAAGTCCCTAGCCAAGGGGCAACATAGATAGGCGTCCACAGATGTCTAAGTGAAGGCCGGAGGCATAAGGCAATGGAGATTAGGTTGTTCTAGGGACTAACGCTGGATCGGAGGACGGGCCTAAGACCATTGCCCAACCGAACCCAGGTCCATCCATATGTCGGCGCAGCCAAGTCGGAAAGGTAAATAAGTGAGAATGTCACTGGTGCTACTATTTGTCGCCGGGACAGGTTCCCCAATTGCGGCATCCAGCTTGCCGGCCTTGGCGCTCCCACCACCACTTCTTTCGGATCATGATAAGGGTGCTTGCTCTCTTCGCATACAAGAATACCTACCCATACTTTGAAAGCAAGGGCGAACGCTGCATCCTGCTCGTCACTCCTCTTTTCGATCTGATTGGCCCGAACGGCAAGGATGCTCTGCTCATGACGTGCCGCAGCATCTGCTATTCCTGAGAATGGCGGGCTCGCTCGCTGCCTTTACTAAGTGGCCCACATGAGAACGGACGAAATCGAAACCATATCGCAGGGCCCGCGCACCTTGGCTGTTCTGGGATGACCGAAACCCCAAGAGCGACGAATGGGATAGGCGTCTTCGAGATACTCTAGATATCTTATGTAGGTATTGGGCTTGGGTCTGAGTGCAGATGTTGGCAAGTGTCGATAGGAGCTTCGAGGACCGTACTTCAGACCATTCACGGTCTGCCGGCTCCCAATTTCATCGGAGCTGGCTTGCCATCTGTAGCATCTCGGGCCATGCCCCAACTCGGATCCCGCATCAAGGGTTTGAGGGCGCTCACGTGGTCGGGGTCTCATTGATTCTTATGAGATCGAGATGTCCATTGCGGCCCTCCGCACTTCTGTCTATCCACACTTCTCAACATCGCATGCGACCCGAGGCGGGTCAATGACTCGGACGTGGTGGTTGCCTCCCACCTTCCGACGAGTCTATACTGCATGAAATACCGGCACACGGGCACGTGGTTTCTATTTCCAGCAGAAATAACATTTTCCCAATATCAGACGAACAGGAACGGGAAAAGTGTAAAGGTATTTCGTTGGAGAAAGGCAAGCGACAAATGAGCATCTAGAACGAGCCTTTCCATGCTTCGTCGGTCAGGGACAGGGGGCGTTCGCAACGGCGCTGCGGCTGCGGGTCTCGAGTCATGTATCGTCAACATGGAACGCGATCTGCGTTGCATCGCCGTAGCAGGCAGGAGCACATCACCGGTGGGTTTTTATTTCAGCATGTTTCCAAGGAAAGGTTGCAATCGTCGTCGCAAAAGCCCGTTCCTGCATATATCTTGATGGGCGCCGCTGGCACCTGGATTGCCAACCGTTACATAGAGAGACCCTGGTCCGCGGCGACGGATCTCATCTTAATCTCTTCGGACACCATCATGGCGTCTCGTGTGATTAAGCTTATCGCAATCCTGGACTCGGCTCGTGACATCGCTTGATCAGTCCCGATATCCATTTGCCTGTCATACTCCCCGTGTCGTCCCAGTCGTTCATCCACGAGCGGCACACAGGAGAAAGTAAGGACCATCTACGTTCGAATGTGTTAGAGCGGGTTGGACAGGCGCTTATCAAAGCCATCAAGCCCCGACGGCGATGGCGCCCATAAATCTAGCCGTGGCGATACCAACCCTCGTGGGATCGATTCTGTCATTCCTGGCAACCTCGACGGCTCTTGTCGCTCACATCATCGCGCCCCCGGGGAGGCACTTCCGCCATGCCTTGATCTTGAACCTCTTCATTGCCGGTACGTGATGGTTTTCCATGGCTACCCTACCTGTATACATAGCCACTTACTAACTGTGGTCGTGGCTGGACCATCAGACGGCATGAACTCGCTGAACAACTCGATCTCGGGTATCATCACCATGCTCAACCTGAACAAGCCGGAGCCGCTTTCCCCGGGTCTAGCCTGCAACATCAATGCCTTCGTGGGGCAGTTCTCGGTCCAGGCAGTCGACTTCAACATCCTGATCATGTCCATCACGGTCCTGCTCACGCTGCGCACCCGGAAGCTGTCGGCGGAGCCGTCGCGCCTGACAATCCTCTCGATATGCGCCTTGGCTTGGGTCCCGTCCGTTATCACCAGTGAGTCCCGTCCCTCGTCATCGACCTCCTTCCCCTTCCTCCCCTCTTCTCGTGCTCCGCGCCAATTCGCTCCACCTCGATGTCCTGGGCTCAGCTAACCCGGGTTCTCCCCCTCAAAAGGCTCCATCGGAATTGGCTTAAACGCCTACGGGCCTGTCAGCGGGAACTGGTGTTGGATCAGCGCCTCGAGATCCTCTCTCCGCTACGCACTCACACACAGCTGGCGCGTGGCCATCTTCCTGGCTACCGTCATCATCTACACGTACATCTATATCTACCTGAAGCGCACCTTCAATCGGTTCGCGTTGAGCACTAGCACGGGCACGGGCACGACGGCCACGACCATGACCAACAACACCAAACTCAATCTGCCCGTGGGCCATCACGAAATAGTTGGGGGAAAGGCCAACGAGAGCTTGGACACCACAGATACCAGCGCCATCATCGTCAAGAAGACGTTCTATATCGACGACGGAGCAGATTCACCCACTACTTCCGCCGCCCACCCGCGCGCTTTCGGCAGTGCCGCGCGGGCAGACACCATACCCCTGCATGACCTCGAGCCGGGCCGGCGATCCAACGGGACCGCCCTGGGCCGACCCCTGAAAGTGGTCGCCGAAAATAACAACATAACCAACCGCCAAACCGTGCACGGGGGCGCGCGCCACGCGTCCCGGAACAACCTCCGCCGGATCCTGCTGCTGAATGGCTATCCCGTCTTGTACATTGTGCTCTGGATCCCGGGGATCGCGACGCGGCTGGTCGAGGCGGTGCGGGGGTCCTCGCCGCCCTGGCTGGTGGTGGTGCAGTCGTCGACGCAGTACGTGGGGCTGGCCAATGCGGTGACGTATAGCTGGAATGAGAAGATGACGGAACGGATAAAACGTGTGCTGAGGTGAGCGTCGGGATTTCTGGCATTGTAAAATACTGTAATATGAAGAAATGTTTATATAAATAATATCACCAGGTTATCAACTTGTTCCCTTGCCCCTGACTATCTATAACTACATACGTAGGCGTGAAGTGATGCGCGGAACCGTAGGTGACTTCTGGTGGACATGATGTGAACCCCTAGACTGCCTGGGACGTATATGCAAACGCCTCTAAACAACCTTGTCGCCAATAGCATGTTTTCGTAACCTGAAACTTCAATACTCGTTTCTGAATAACACACCAGTGCGTTCAAACATGTGAAAATCACAGATCAAGGCGTGTAACCGAAGGGGTATCACTCATCACTGTCACCATTGTCTTAGCGATGGATCACACGGCACTTTTCTCAATGGGGAAAGCAAGAGTAACATACATTGCCGATCCGGAGGGCAAATTTTCATCGCGGGACTGCCGAAACCTATTGACTAAGTTGCAGCGGCCCTTAGATATTGAGTCTAGACAATAAAGCTGTCATTTTCTGCACCTCGAGTCACGAGCACAAGAAATGGGAAGAGAGAAAAAGGTCAATGGGGTGGACTGTCCCGACAGTTCTCCTTGAATAGTACAGACCACGACGTAAGACAGATGTCTTTGCAGGTAACACTGTCGGGAACGTGATCGTGATGACCCCTGATATACACGATAAATTAGAAAATCCGAAGAAAAGGAAAATACCCATTATCTGTCCAGAATGACTTTTTAATTTAACACATCGCGCAAGACTTTTCAGCATTGTTTGGATCATCGAAGATTTAAATGATAAGGTATACGAATCCTAGACTTATTATTCTATTTTCGAAACCAAAGAGGCGGAACCAGTGGTCACCCAGCTTCCAGTTTTGTCAAGATGGTTTTTCCCACGCTCCAGAATATGGTCCAGAAAAGCTGGCTCCAACGAGTCGGCGAAGGCATCGGTTTGATCCTCGGCCAGGTGATCATGAGGGCCCCCATGTCGATCCTAGTCCCCGTCACGAACTTCATCAAGACCCTGGCGACCTATCTCAAGAAGCTTCCCGGAATGGGCAATGTAGACTTCACCCGGCTCCCCGTCATAGGTAAGACCCAAATTTGCGGTCCATCCCAGTTGCATAGGATATCGGCCTGACTCTGTGTGCAACCACCAGGCCCGATGCTAGTGAGCGTCCAAACCGCCCTCTCCGCCCGCCAACTCTTCGACCGCGCCCAGCACGCCGTGGGCAACCCCGCATCCCTCGCTCAAGGCTTCGCCACCGAAGCCAACGCCAACGCCAAAGCGACGCTGGACACTCTGGGCCGGCCACCCGAGATGCTGGGCGTGGCCGCGGGCGAGCTGCAGAAGGCCGGCGAGGCAGCGGCCCGCGTCGCGGCGGCCACGGGGGCCATGGCCATCCCGGCTCCCGCCGCTGCCGCTCAGGGCGGGGGCGGACTGCTGGGTGGTGATAATGCTAAAGGCGCGGTGAATCCGTTCGGGACTCTACCCGACTCGGCGGCGGAGTTGAAGAAGCGGCTGGCGCCGCTGGGGGGTGTGTTTGCGCCGACCGAGGGGGCGGCCAAGAAGTAGCTAAATAGCTAGTTCGGATACGCCGCGGCTTCATCACGATATGATGGCCGCCGTGTCGCTGCGAACGCGAGAGAGTGTGTCGTTGCTCTGGTAGAAAGATAGTTCCTCGGACAGAATCTCTGCCACTTTTCGTGCCATGTCTGACTTCTTCCCCAACAGCCACAGCCCCTTGACACAATCTTGTGCACGTCGTATCGTCTCTGCCAGCGCGTATTCTGGGGAAGCATCCGCTTTAGTGAGCAGGTGAACAGCTGCCTTGGAGAAAGCTTGGATCAAGATGATGGTCCAGGGATCGGTGAGAATACTCCCTTCGTTCACCGAGGGGTGAAAGTCGGGCAATTGCGGTTCCGTGAACGCACCGGCACCATCGATGTCGTGGGAAGGAGTCGCGACTCGGGCCAAGTCCGAAAGCTCTTCGGCACTTGTATCCCGTAGCCTGTCGACGGTTCTGTCCCTTGACCGCTGTTCGGCGGCCTCTGTAGATCCGTATCCTTGCTTGTCTACCGTCTCGATCAGGTCGGCCAGCAGCAGAGCCGCCAGGTAATAGTGGCCTGAGATGCACACGAACCAGCTTTGGATCCGCCCGGGCACAAGGGCAAAGTCGCGCACGAGCTCACGAAAAAGCTTACCATACGTCGCGTTCCAGTAGCGGTGGAGGGACATGGCGCTGCGGAAGATTCCCTCAATCCTCTCGCCTTTCTGCCCTCGCCGCAGAGAGTTCTGCAGCCAGGCGACGTGGCGGTACAGGAGCACCTTGACCGGCCCCGACTTGGTGACGGCCTCGGCCAGTTCCGCGTACGCGCAAGGCCACCGCGTGCGCTGGGCCGGGGCGTCCAGCTGGTCCTGGACAAAGAGGTCCACTTGCCAGCGGGGGCTGTCGGCGTCTTCGTCCGCACAGTCCCGGTGCTGGCATTCCTGGTCGGGCACCACCAGGGGCCGGTGGTGCATCGAGGACGACACCGTGTCGAACATGACGGCGAGCCAGTACAGCAGCCCGACGGAGGTCTGGTCGTCCTCGCTCATGGATAGAACTGGGCTGTTCGTCGCCTCGTCGGTGTTGCCGCGAGGTCGAAGGACGCCTTGCCTGGCTGAGTCGGATCGGAACTTGAGCGTGTGCATCCTCCGCGCCGCGCGCTCCAGGTACTTGGGGGGCCCATCTTGGGAAATGGCCCGCGAGATTTCAAACATCAACTCGTCCGGCTCCGATTTTCGTCGCCGCCGCTGGCGATTGGCTTTGATTCCGGCGGACCATAAGACCTCCTCGCTCTCCCGCCCCGAAGGCTTCTGAACTAACCCGAGAATCGACTCGGCGCAGGCCAACCGGAACGAGTCCACGTCTGACATCTCTTGCAGAGCTCTTTCGGCCTGGGTCCAAAAGTGCCACTGCATCTCGCGATCGAACTCATCTGCCAGTCCTCCGATACCGTCTTCAATCGTCCCGTATCCTGACACGGTCGACGCTGGAGAATATCGCTCGTTCTGGCGGCGGCTTCCTTGGGCCCACTGCGTGGCGAAGGCCATTATGGCGAGGTGCAGTGCCCGACTGCATGCGCGATCCTCCGACAGGCTCAGTTGTACCAGTCTCGCCTGCTTGGCCGCTTCTTCCAGCTTCAGGGTGCGGTAATAGAGACGGTTCGACCATGAAGGGCCCCATTCCGCAAACTTGACCCTCTCCTGCAGAGGAACGGATCTTGGCTGGTACGGACAGGATACCTCGGTCAACCAGCACGAAAGACTGTGTTCCAGGACGTCGTGGTAGATACGAAGCAGGTTGGACGAAATCAGGCTCTCGTTGGTGCTCGCTGCGATTCTGCGATTTGCCGCAAATGAAGAAAGAGCAAAATCCTGTTGTCCTGGTGATCTCGATTGTGGTGCACGGCGTCGTTTCCGCGTCGATTTCCCAAGGAGAGCGCGCGTATCTCTATTGGAGGCTGTCGACGTAACATCGAAAGACATTTGGGTAATAGGGCTATAATACGTGGTGCCAAGACCATAATCTGCGTCTGTCCCCCATTGCAGTTGGTCGTGCGTCTGTTCTGAGGAGTTAAAGTCGCTCCAAAAGACTGAGATTGGGCTCATTGTATCACCACTACCACCGCCACCACCACCACTGACCTCGTCGAAAGTATCGAATTCTCGGTGCTCTGGATGCCTTATATCCCCAGAAAGGCCAATGATGGCTTCCCAGTCAGCTAGAGACAAATCATCCTCAACAGGCTGGTCCATGGAAAATGTATCAAAGGACGTATTAGTCACGGCCGATGTTTGTGGCTCATCAGCCTGCGTGCCATCCGTGAAAAGAGTTGGGATGGGAAGACCCCCATCGATCCAGTTCGATAGGCCAAGGTCGTGATCGGAAGAAGAGGACCGCGGAACAAATGGAGAATCCGTCAAATCCAGCTTTTGGCGCTTGCTAGGACAAGATTCGTCGACAGAATGAGGAGCTATTCCGCAAGACTCGGCCTCCAAAGCTCTCCTGATCCGCATTTGAGCCCAGGCCCAGTTGATTGTGCACTCCTTTTTGGTTCGGACGCAATACGAGCATGGTTGAGTCTTTGGCGCTGTTATGGTCAGCTGTTGGCTCTGGACCGGTAAGTGGTCTCTCAACAGACGAGGGACGTACCTTGCCTAGACTCCCCCGTGAATATGGTCAAGTCTGTATACTCGGAGTCCTCCAGAGGGATGGCATCACACGCCCGTTTGGACCTCCGGCATTGGTCGCAGGAGTGACCTTGACGACGCATTGCGTAGTAGTAGCAGGGAATTTTCTAATGAGGCGGCGATTTGCTTATGTGTTGGGGTAGATCTAGGATGCTGAGATGAAGGATTGGAGACCTGGGAGGTTTGGAAATTCCTCTGTTGCTACCATTCTTCCCCCCCATGGACGTGCATCGAGGAATTTAGAGCCCGGATTATGGAAGTGCCAAGAACCTCCATGTCAGTGGATGCCTGCTTCGTCTCCAGCGAGTAAGAGAGCGCGAATAGGGAAACTCGACATCTAAGGGGTTCAGAGGATGCTCCGCTACCCCGGATTTCTCCACATCCCCGCACCACAGCCCCCTGTCGTATACCTTGCTACTGATGCCAAGCCACGAGATTGGTTCACTAAGTGGGAATGTTTTCAAGCTATCCGCGTCATATGCCCCCCCATCTGTGTCCTCGTGCGTTCGGTTCTTCGAACTTTGGCTCATTGTGCGGAGAGTCTCTATAGCGAACGGCTGCAGATGTGGTGGGTATACTACGTTGCCCATCACGACTCTGATTCTTAAATTCTGTCAAGAAGACTTCGCGTGGAATGGAAGCGAATACAGAAAGGATGTGATCAGCAGATCTAAAATTTCCAAGTCTCAGCTAACCTCACAGCCAGCCGACCGGCCATAAGCGTAAACAAGCTGTATACCTTGTCCGCTCGTGTATCCATGCAGGTACTACTTCCCAGCCTCGAGTCCCCTGTACACCTCCGTTTCCACCTGGAACCAGAGCCCCAGCACCTTGGGGTCCGCAAAGGGCAAGATCTGCGAGCAGACCATGCCCGCGACGCCCTTCTCGCGGTCGCACCACCACCAGGTGTTCGCCAGGCCCGCCCAGTGGCCCGTCCCCTTCGATCGGCCCGTGGGCCCGCCGCGGCTCTGCATGAAGGTGAGGCCCCAGCCCTGCGGCGGCTTCCCTTCCACCGGGTACAGGTCCGGCAGGGGGTGCGTCAGGTCCGGGTGCGCGGCGGGGATGCCCTGCCGGCCAAAGTCGGGGAAGGAAGGGACCTGGTTGCGGAACATCTCGTCGACGGTGGCTTTGTCGAGTATCTTGGCACCGGTGCGCGGACAGGTCCCGTCGTTGAGGAGTACGGCCAGGATTTCTGCCATGTCTGCGTCAGTGTCCCAGCACTTTTCCCGAGACGCGCGACCGCTGAGTGCTTCTTCTCTCACCGAGGGCTACTTACTGCAATACTCTCGCGGTTTGGCGAACAGACCAGAACCGCCGGCGTTGAAGATTTGACTTCTTTGAGACAACTCGTCCGGGTCGATGGTCAGCGGTGCCATGAGAAGGTGATCTCTGACCCTCATAACGCCGTCTTCGCCTCTGGCGTGCATTTCCGCGAGCCGGGACCTCATCCCGTGATGCGGGATCATGGAAGTGTCCTGGATTCCGAGGGGAGCAAAAATGTGCTTTTGCATGTAGTCGTTTAAAGACAGACCGGTTGCTCGTTCGAGCGCGACACCGGCCCAGTCCACGCCGACCTGGTTCCGAGTGTCAGCGAAAGTCGCAAAAGGGGGCAACTAAGTCAAGTCAAGCTCACTCCGTATTCCCAGCCCTCGCCGGGCTGGAACAGCAGAGGCAACGTGACGTCCTCCAACGTCTCGGGAAACGCGCGCACGCCGGCGGCAGCGCACCAGTCCCGCAGTCGCTCATTGAAGAACGCATAGCCGAAGCCGGCCGTGTGCGTGAGCAGCATGCGCAGCGTGATGGCGACCTTTTTCTCCTCCAGGGAGCCGTCGGGCCGCAGAACCTGGAGCGCCTTGAGCTCCGGGCAGAGCGTTTCGATCTGGTCGGCGTCGTCCAGCTTCAGGACGCCCGACTCCACGACCTGCATAACGGCGATGCCCGTGATTAGCTTGGTGCACGAGGCGATGTAGTAGACGCTGTCGAGCGTCATGAGCTCCGGGGAGGCGACGCCTCGCCTGCCGGCGGCCCGCGCGAACAGCTCGTGGCCGTCCTTGCCCACGACGACTACGGTGGCGCCGGGAATGTCAGAAGTCGGGTCCGCGCAGGCGCTGTCGACGAGTCCGTCAAGGCGCTCGAGGGTGGAAGCGTCGAGGGACATGGTGGGTAGTGTGGTGTTGCGTATCAGTAATTATGTTGTGCTGCTGCCATCCACAGAAAAAAGAAGAACAAAAAGCAGATTCCTTGCAAAATTGTATGCAGGATGGCAAATTGGGCCCCTTCGCTGCAGGTTACAGATAGTACGCTTATATGGTATCACTGCATATGTCCCGAACCACCCCTCCCCAGAACCGGGACCGTAGCCCCGCTCCAGTCCACCCCAATATGACCCTCTTGCATAAGATATTGATAAGAGATCGATTACTGAAGAACCGAGGGCGGGGAGGGCAGAACTGGGCGAGGGGGTTGCATGCTGCATGCGGGTTGCTGACGGAATTTGGAGGCAGGGCCAAGGCCAAGGCCAATGCGGGGGCGGTTCCGCGGCCGCATGAGTAAACGTCAACCAAAGTGTAGATCTCTTAGTGGTGGGGGAGCAAAGTTGGAGGCTAGCCCAGAGGTGAAGCCATGCTGCGTGGCTGCGTGCGCTGCCTGCCGATACCAATGATGTGGGAATGATTGTGTTGGCTTGCTGCTGTATCACCACTCCACGATGCGACCCACCCGCGCTGCCGCCTTTGCGGGCCAGCGGCCGACTCTGAGACATCCCGAGGCTTCTTGCTTTTTCCAGTATCGAAGGAGGGGGTTTGGGGGCACGGTTGGGCGACAGGGTCCAGCGGGTATGCATGTCTGGCAAGAGCAGTATTGAACAGTATAAAGTCGCATATTCTCGCCGTCCTGTTGATGGAGCAAAGAAAATATCATAGACATGCCCACAAAGAATTTCTTGACTCATAAAGCCTTGTCTCATTCTACTACAGCTCAATCCCTTTTGCGATCATCTGATTTGTGAACGGGAAATTGCCACCATGGGGGAGCCGATTCCTTCCCCTCCGAAGAAGTTCAACACGGAGTTGACGGACTACTCCGTGTCTCACAGCGAAAAGTCAGGGCCCTATGCTGAAAATCTCGAGGTAGACGCGTTGGTCGTCGGTGCCGGGTTTGGTGAGTGTAATGCCCACGAGAGACTAGAGACTTGAACGCTCATAGTTTCCATATCGCAGCCGGCATCTTTATGCTCAAGACCCTCCGCGAGCGGGGCTACAAGACGGTCATCTTCGAAGCCGGCAACGACACGGGGGGCACGTGGCGGTGGAACTGCTACCCAGGCGCCGGCGTCGACTCCGAGGTCCCCGAGTACGAGTTCTCCTGGCCCGAGGTCTGGAAGACGTGGGACTGGACCTCCAACTACCCCAACTACCAGGACCTGCGCGCCTACTTTGACCACGTAGACAAGGTGATTGGCGTCAAGAAGGACTGCGCCTTCAACACGGTCGTCGTGGGTGCCCATTTCGACACGGCCAGCGGGAAGTGGACGGTCCGCACCGAGGATGGCCGCGTCACCAAGGCCAAGTACCTGATCCTCGGCACTGGTTTCGTGAGTGATGAATAATCCCCCAGCTAAGATGTAAAACACAACATATGAAGAGCCATTCTGCTAATCATCACGCCCCACAGGCGGCCAGACGCTATATCCCCGACTGGCCCGGCATGGACAAGTTCAAGGGAGTCATCCACCACTCGTCCTTCTGGCCGGACCACGAAGTCGACGTAAAGGACAAGCGCTGCGCCGTCATCGGCACGGGGGCGTCGGGCGTGCAGATTGTGCAGGCGTGGGGCCCGACCGCGGGGTCGGTCAAGGTGTTCCAGCGGACGCCGAACCTGGCGATCCCGATGCGGCGACGGGCGGTCGCGGCCGACGAGCGGGAGCGGCAGCGGGCGGTGTACCCGGAGCTGTTCCGGCTGCGCGAGACGAGCTTCGCGGGATTCCACTACGACTTCTCGGAGAAGAACACGTTCGACGAGACGGACTCGGAACAGGAGGCCTTCTTCGAGCGGCTGTGGGCCGACGGCGGCTTTCGCTTCTGGGTCGCCTCCTACAAGGACAGCCTCTACACGCCCGCGGCCAACGAGCGGGCCTACCGCTTCTGGGCCCAGAAGACGCGCGCCCGCATCGAGGACCCGCGCAAGCGGGACCTGCTGGCGCCGGAGAAGGCGCCGCACTACTTTGGCATCAAGCGGCCTTGCCTCGAGTACAGCTACTACGAGCAATTCAACCGGCCCAGCGTCGACGTCGTCGACATCAAGGACAACCCCATCAAGGAGTTCACCGAGACGGGAATCACCTTGGCTGATGGTACGCATCACGAGTTCGACGTGATTGCTGTCGCGACGGGTTTTGTAAGTCGTGGGCCCCCTTTTCTCATGAGTGACAGAACGTGACAAAGCTAACCTTGCCTCAACAGGATGTGGTAACCGGAGGTTTGTCGGGGCTCGATTCGTCTTTTCTTCAGGGGATGAGTACTAACCAAGATGCCCCCAAACAGTCATGACCCAGCTCGGCCTCGAGAGCATCCACCAGACGAAGCTGCAAGACGAGTGGACGGCGGGTGCGCAGACGTACCTCGGGACCAGCGTGAGCGGGTACCCGAACATGTTCCACATCTACGGGGCGCACGGCCCGACGCTGCTGAGCAACGGCCCGTCGACGGTGGAGGTGCAGGGGCGGTGGATCGCGGACCTGGTGGACAAGTGCCGGCGGCAGGACATCAAGTACGTGAACCCGCGGGCCGAGGCGGCGGCAGCCTGGAAGCGGCGCATCGTCGCCATCAACGACCGCACCCTGTTCCCGACCACCACGTCGACGTACATGGGCGGCAATGTCCCGGGCAAGGCGTACGAGCCCGTCTGCTACGCGGGCGGCATCCCCGCCTACAAGGCCGAGATCCGCGAGGCGCTGGACTCGATGCAGGGGTTCGAGGTAGTGGCCAACTAGTTCGGGAATGGCCCGGCACTTGCGGATGAAGGGGTTACTGTGCGGGAGGTCATGTGACTCAGTACGAGAGATGCTAGCAAATCGGATCTACCACTGTTCATTCTTTCGCTTGTGCATGCATGCACAGTCACGGGTCAAGTAGCCAAGACAGCAAATGTGTGTACCGTATGATTGTATTATATATGTGGTACATGTTTTTGGTGATTAGGTAGGTTGTGAGCTGACTCGGGTTTCGGAAAACAAGTCCTCCTCCCTGTCAACTCTCCATCAAGCGGTATTTGTAGTAGGCACCATTATACATATTATCAATAAGGTTCATAACTGGGTTCGTTTCATACACGGCTCGTTGGACATCATGGTCGCAGTCCCGACACACCCGTTTACAGGTGGAGGCCAACGTTGACGTCAGCGACCTGCTGGCAGACCATGGTCTCGGCACCGCCGGCGTGGCAGTAGACGGGAACTTCGGTCTGGCCCCAGTAGCCGAAGCTGCAAGTGGTAGTGTCAGTGATTTGTCTTGTTTGTTTGCTTTTCTGGTTGGTAGACAACTAAGAAGATGGTGGTGGTAACTTACGCAATGCCGGTCTGGTGGATGATGTCGAGGGAGAACTTGTTGGCCTCGGTGATCTTGTTGATCGAGAAGGAGTAGTGGTGGTTGTCGTCGCCGCCGTTGCAGCGGTAGCTGTTGGGCTTGAACTTGAGGGCCTCCTCGCCGTCGACGACGGAGGCGGTGCAGGCGAAGCCCATGGTGCCGGCCTCGGCGGAGGTGATGAGCTTGAAGCTCATGGAGTCGACGGGGCCGTCGAGACCGCCGTTCAGGTTGTGCTTGCGGGCGCTGAAGTCGGTGATCTGGACGGACTCGTGGACCTCGTTGGCCTGGGGAGCCGGGGCGGCGATGGCGGCACCGAACAGAGCGGCGACGGTAACGAAGGTGAACTGCATTTTGATGGTGGTGGGGGTTGGTGTCTTGGGGAGAGACGGAGAGATTAAATACTGGTAGAAGTGGGGGGAGATTGAAGAGGACTTCGATGTATTATTAATTGACAGCTGAGGAGTGCTGAGGAACAAAGGAAGAAAACAGAATCCAACGGGCGACGTCGAGAGCCTTTAATAGATGCTCGTCTGGCACGATCTCGATATGTTGGACAGGCCGACTGTACCGGCGGCCGGGGAAGCGACGGTTGTGGCGGCAGAGGCCGACGGGGGCGGCGGGGGCATGAACTAATCCACTTGGGCAGATTGGCCCGTCTAAGCTCGCAATGCGGTGCGATGGCTCTGGTGAGAATTGACGAGAATTGCAGAGAACTGAGCTTCCGACCAGGGATGACCAGGGATGACCAGGGAGGACCAGGGAGGACCGGGGCTGTTCAGGGCGGCCAGGGGTAGTGGGGACGGGCTAGAGGCCGAATGGAACCCTGCCTTGCCTGTTCTGGTGGAGTCGCCCTTGGATACGAGAATGACTGACAAGCTGGGGGGGTATCTTCAATTGCCGGTTCATGCTTGGCCTATGCAATAGCAGCCCAGCAGCCTAGGGAAAACGAAAAAGAACCCCGAGGAACACCTACTAAAGTATGCATCATGACGGCACGTGGCGACTCTTTTGTCGCTACAGTCGGTATAGTCGCTATGATCCCTTCGCGTCTCGTATGAATTCTGCTGACCTCTTAGCGCTAATACACAAAATACAATATCCACCAACACGAACAAATACCACCAATGGTGATACTGTACCTCTTGGCATCTCCCTATCCCCTTTGGACCCTCCACGTTCGGTTCAAGCCGTTGGGACGATTCCTCAATAAACGCCCAGGTCCTCTCCTAAAAATAGCATAGCATCGAATATTGAACAATAATCCAGGGGAAACTCCACCATTAACCGCGGCTGTCCGATTCGCGATTCTTTGACAAATTGCAGCGAGCGGTGAAGATGGACCTGGCATTGGTGTGGGAGAATCGGCCTCTCTGCTACTTGGTGGCTCACAGAGGAGTCTCGTATAGCCCCAGCCAAACCTTCACAGGATGTAACAACAACGCTTGAACGATGCATGCATGCATTCATGAACCCAACTGGGCTTCATGTCTCCTGATTGACGCACGATCTATCCGCGGAGAAGTGAAAGCACTCTCTCATGTCACCAAAGCGAGGAGACAGAGAATCTAGCAGCTGCATGCATAATTACTGATTCTCGAGATATGCAAGACATCTTGGGCACCAGCCTCCCTACACAATATCCTCGGGATGTTCAACCGCAAACCATGTTGGTTACCTAATGAATTGCGAATGCATCTCGGATGACACCTCACCTGATGGAAACCTGTGTAGAGTTGCCACTGGAACTGCCGCGGAAGCCGGCATCGATATACCCGTCCCAGTATAACAGGGCACCCGCTGAGACAGAAGACGGAGCTGCTTATTCGTGTCAGATCGTACGAGAGGTGGAAAATATTGACTTGGCGATACAAACTGTCGTTTATGCTCTGCTACCGGCATACGATGCGGTCAGGCGAGCTGGAAACGTGGCTGGTTTCCTGACAAGCACATCCATTGGTATACCACCGAGGTGGTTCAGATTCTTTTCCGGCGTGATCCTCGATAGACTTCGCCGCTCATTTGGTCTTCTGGTTACTTGAGAGGCCATGGCATGGCTTGGTGGGCAAGGAAACTGGACACAGCCTGATATGGGCAAGGGCAGATTCGTGCATGGACATTGGTTTGGTCTAGATTGAGGAATATGTTTCTGCCATGGACTTGCTAACATTGAGGAGACTCATCTGGCCACGTTACTCACGCCCTTATTTCCTAACACGTAATTAGTGCCATGCTGCTAAACCTTCTTCCAACTACATCTCCACCACCCTAGCTCCCCCCTATGTTCGGCAAGCCAGGATAGCACCACCCTGTATTTGTGCCTTGTTGACGGTCTGGCGACTACAAGTCCTTGGTTGGCTAGTTCAGGACCATGTTGAGAAGCTGAGAGCAGCTTCGTCCATCTCAAGACGTTGCGCAGATTGCAATCGATTCCGATCAGCTTGAAACCCCCAACTCTGCAACATGAGTCCACCTGCCTTCGTCGTCGCTATGTCTCTCGTAGTTGTTCTCGGGAGTCGCATCGGAATCGAGGAGCAAGGTCAGTGGGTATATATCAAGTAGTTACAAGATACGACACCAACCACCTACTATGTACAACGAAGACCAAGGTCGACTCGTCTTCTTAGTCTCCCCATTGAAGAGGATAGTGCAACTATAACCAGTATCTATGGCTGTAGGACTGCTAACATTAGGTTTGCCCTGCATCAAGAATAGAAAAAAAAATGTCTTAGGCGCAACGGAAGTAAGTGATTTAGGTATGAGCTGCCATAAATAGTCCACATACCTCTGAAGGTGTCCTGTGCGTTTTGAGTCTCGCTTTCTGCCTTTGTTGAATCAGCACAAAATCCAAATAAACAGCAATAAACAGCAGAGCCAGCCGAGCCAGCACACTCTAGATAACAGTGACTGCAGCTGACATTTTGAAGAATAGGCATCATGGGCAAGTGTTTGGCTGCCCGTTTCTCGATGACGGCAAATAGGAAAAGAAAAAGAGAAATCCTTATACCGACTGCACCATGGACAAGTCAGTCAGACAACAGCTTTCTGTTGCTCTCGTTCTTTTCAAAGCACCTGGCGTGGGAGAATCAGCTTAATTCCGCGCTCCCTTGGTGACCCAACCTCGTGTGGCCAATGACCAAAACAAAGATAGGCCCAGCTGAACAATAGCCTTCTGAACTCGGCCTAGTGTCCCGCGTGGCTTGCAGATGCATTATACCTATGCAGAATCTAGGGGGCAAACCAACAGAGGTTGGAATTAACCCTCAGTGGCTTGGCCAGGGTGCCAATCACCGCCGAAGATGGCGTCAAGCCACCTCGGTCTTGATAGGGCAGCATCGGTGTTGATTCAGGTGCTGAAAGACTGCCCCTGGCCGCAGCCGCACCGTAGCGCCTACGAGACGGCTCGAGTCTGCGTGCTCTGGGATGGAACTGATAGCTAAAAGAAGCGAGATCCCCGTTCTTCGTCACTCCAGCTTTCCCTCCCTCTGACATCATGCAGAACTTGCTCCGAAGCATTGCGATTTTACAGATCACAAGAGTTATCATTCCTGCGCGCGAAAAATGAGACTCTCAGCTGCTTTCCTGGCCTTAGTAGCCCAGAGCTATGCTCTAGAGAGCCTCTCTCAATACGTCGAGGACATCCCCAGCTGCGCGCATGCTGCCCTTGCCAGCGCCATGAAGGAGGAAGGATGCAAAACCACCGACATCAACACCGAAACCTTCGACTGCATGTGTCGGCACATGACCCCGATCATCATCAGCATATCCCACGCCGTGTCCGTCGATTGCTCCACGGGTGAGTACCTACTGCAGTGGCTTGGTTTTGTTCACGTACACAACATTAGTGGCACTCGCTGTTGTCTAACTCTGACTCTGACTCAATTCCCTGTTGTTATAGAATTCGCCTCCGCTATCGGATACACTTGCGGCACATGGAAATCTAACCAGATGGAATCGGCAATCCCCTCTGACTTCCCTCGGGCAATAAGCATACTCGGAACAGAGCTGGGCGCCGTACCCGCCCCCACGGGGGCGTCTGGGCCGGCCACGTCGAAAGCAGCAGCGGCTGTCACCGCTCGGCCTGTTGCTGGGTATCTAGGTGCGGCCGTTGCCGCGGTGGCCATGCTCTAAACACGCCTGCTGCTGACGGCGGGATGCGCATTGCATGAGTAAAACAAAGCTTGGCAACAAATGATGGAGTTGGCGATGTGGTGTGGCGAGACGAAACATGTAGCACATTATTAGATGGGATATAACGAGTGACATTCTAATGATGGAGTTTTTCTTGTTGACACTGCGTATCTCCAACGTGAGCCTTCGTTCTTATAAAAACTCTCTATATATGATCAATCTGGGTTATGTCACCTAACTCCACTAGCAACCAAGGTCAGTAGCCCAACCGTCGGTATAGCATCACCTTGACGTCGTTGTAGAAGTAAGCGGATAATGCGATGAAGATATAAAGATAAGAGCGGCGATCCATAACATCAAAACTATCACGCCTACACACCACCGCCCGCCTCTTTTACCTTTTCCACATCCAGCCTATCTCGGCTCAGACAGAGACACGCAAGAGTAGCTATCCCAATCGCCCCGGTAGCCACGGCGAAGCTCACCCGCAGGCCGGCCATGTAGCCGATCAACACCTGGGGCAGGCTCTCCCCAAAGACCTTACGGATGTCGGACGCCCCCGTGCCCAAGACCAGCGGCGGCGCCAGCTGGGGCGCCAGGGCCAGCACCTTGCGGCTCATGACGTTGAGGAAGCCGACCTGGGCCGCACTGACGAGGAAGGAGCCGCCGATGATCTGGAAGAACAGGATGATGGCCGTCACCGAGGGCAGGTCGAGGGGGCTGCACATGCCCTGGCCGATGGTGACGGGGATCTGGAACGCCATGCCGTACCCGACGCCCGCCACCACCTGGAACGTGACCCACTTGCCCGCGCCGCTGCCGATCGCCAGCGTGTAGAGCAAGCCCGACGCGAGGGTGGCGATGGCGCAGCCGAAGAGCAGGAACGGCATGGCTAGGCCCGTCCTGGAGATGACTCCTCCCATGACCACGGCGCCGATGCTACTGCTGAGGATGAAGGGCAAGTTGCGAACTGTGAACCGGGACTGTTAGGGTCTGTTTATCGTTGATGGAAGGACCCAAATCACACGCTGTTCACTTACTGCCGGACTGCGTAGGACTGACCCCATCGATGGCCTGAAAGTAGACAGGCAGGTAGTAAATAAGGACAAAGTAGCTCCCGCCGAGGAGGAAGATGATGGCGGAGGGGACCGCCACGTTGCGCTGCCGAATGAGCCGGGGCGCCACCATGGCGTGCTCGCCCTGGTACGACTCCCAGAGGGCGAAGGCGGCGACGATGCCGACGAACCCCGCCAGGAGGCCGACGACCTGCTTGTCGGACCAGGCCTTAGTGGTGCCGCCGTCCTGCAGCGCGAGCGTGAACGAGACGGCCGCCCCCATGATGAGGAGGACGCCCACCAGGTCCAGGTGGCGCAGCTTGTCCGCCAGCGGGGCATTCAGGGGTCGCGCGCCCGCGGGGGTCGTGAAGAAGAGGAAGATAACGGCGGCTGAGAGACCGCCGGCGGGGAGGTTGATGTCTAGGTTTCCGGGTCAGTGAGCCAGCCTAGGTACATACTCGTACCTCAAGGACCTACAGAAACACCATCTCCATGAGAGTTTGTCGGTAAGGACGCCCCCGAGCAACGGCCCGGCTACACTGGCGATTCTACATAGAGTTAGCGGATGTCATATGCATTCAACAAGTGGAGTAGATGACTGTGAAGAGTGAAAAGAAATGCCCCCCAGATATGAAAAAAGGCTTACCCGTAGGACGCCCCGAGCAGACCCAAGAACACTGGTCGCTTTGCCGGCGGTGCAATATACCCGATGATGATGAAGCAGCCCGAGGACAAGCCGCCAGCACCAACCCCTGCGATCGCGCGCCCGATGACCAGAACCATCGACGAGGGTGCGATGCCGCAGATGAGACTGCCAGTTTCAAAGACGCCTTTCACGCACCATTTTGTTAGCCTTTTCCTAGGGTGGCGAAGTCGTGCTTAATGGACCTACTGCAGCAAAGGTCAGTCACAGATTTTGAGACATTACAAACGAACACAGATTATGAAGAAATCAGCAGAACATGATGGATCGTCTAGTTCACGTACCCGAGAGCAGACAGAAACGCAATCTTGAGGGGGAAGTATCGGTAAATTTTGCCCCAGGAACTCTGGAAGCCCGCCGTGGTCATGAAGAAAGCCGACGAGTACCACGCCACGTCCCGCAGCCCGAACGTGTCGGTGATCTTGGGAATGGCGGTGGCAACAATAGTCTAGCAGCGTGTAGCGTAAGCAGTTGTTGACCAAGTTAAGATGGTGATGCTGGATTATGGAGTTTGACTAACCAAGTCAAGTGACATCAGGAACACGCAAAGGAGCAGAGACACCACGATCATGTAAAACCGGAAGCCGGTCGGCAGGTCGTTGATCTCATCCTCGGGGCTGACAGGACCAAGATCGGGTTTCGCATCAACTGTGGATGGCGGGCCGCCGGATTTCTCGGAAATCATCGGGGGCGTCGACATTTCCGTGAGCGGTAACGTCGTCGGCGACTTGAGCTCCAGGGGCAGCGGCCGGGTCGAGTGCCGCACGGGACAGACGGACTGATGGATGGAGCCGTTGTGAAAGTAGCCCGTCGCCATGAGCTGGTGGTACGACCGGATGATGTCCGCCTGCGTCTTGGGCGACGGCACGCTGCTGCTGCCGCTGTCCTCGCGGGGGCTCAGAGGGTAACCGGGGCTCAGGGGCGAGAAGGGCTGGGGCTGGCGCTCGTCCACCTCGCCTGGGGGGTACAGATGCACGCGGGTGGGGGTCTGGTTCGAGCGAGGTGACAAGCCCGTCCGCGCCGGGACAGCACTCAGGGGCGGTCTCCTGGCCCTCCGTCCCGTCTCGGTTTGCGTCGAGCTGCTTCGGTAGATTTGTGGGGGAGTCTCGTCCATCTCATTCAGGGACGTGTGTCGCGAGGCTTCTAGATTGTAGCTCTCGATCAGGGACAGCTCGTCTCCGCTCTCCAGATCCATCAGAGAGAGGTCCAAGTCGACGGGCGAGAAGTGGATGGCTGATTCGTTGCGAAGTCGCCGGCAGAAGGAGCTGGCACGCGAGATGGACGGAGTCAGCAGTCTGGCTCGCTGCGAGAAAGGGGGCGGTCTCCGATCGTGGTTCTGGACAGTTCGCACGGTTGCGGCACCCATTATTGCTGGTCTGACGCCGACACCGTTGTCGGTAACATTGTATCTGCTCAGGGGCTGCCTGGTGCGTTCGGTGCCAGGTACATAAGCCGGACTGGCGGGGCGTACGGAGGCGGTGGCGTCATTGTATCGTCCATTAGCTGGAGCCGCAGGTGCAATAGGCGATGCGCGGTTGTTACGTGAGAAATTAGGTGTCTGATAAGACATGGCTTTCGTGCGTGTGCCGTTTCGGAAATCCTCCAGAAAGCCTGAGGTGGTTTCTCGGAATCTATGGTTGCAAGAGCCGTGATGACAAGCCTTAACAGAGTATATGACTTTAGTGCTCTCCCAACCGATACCAGGTCCTAGTCCAGACAGCTAGGCGAATTCGATGGTGGAAAGGTGGCTGCATCTCCAACCGAATCTTCGAGCACCTTTTTGTGTTGACACCCCGAGCGTGAGGAGTTCATGGCTTCGCACTGACATCAGGTTGTACCTCTGTTCAAAGCTATCCCGAGTCATCTGAACGCGGGCACACAGACGTTTCTCCAGGGATCCCCTCCATCTGGACGGCGCAAGAGGCCATCCTTCGTCTGATCATCCTATACGCGCGGGGCAAGATAAACGAACTCGCCAGTCCAAGAGGGCGAGGTCGTGGTTCGCAGAGCTAGGAGCTGCGACCGACCTGGTCCAGGAATCTTTCCGCGACTAGCCAGTATCGTTGCTGTAATCGGCTGGGCCAAGTCGCCGCCCGGTGGCAAGGCCATCCCGTCCGCCGTCCAGAGCGAGCTGGAGACGAGAAAACTTCCCCAGAACGGGCAGCTTGATTGGGTTTATGGTTTGTTTCATCTTTATGACTCGACAGATGACTTCACCCTTCATCTGAGAAACTGGGAATGCAAGCCCCAAACTTGCCCAGGAGTACTGCCTGGGCATTGTTTATTGTGACTCTTCGCATGACTTAGTGACAGCGACAGGTAGGCCGAGGTCCACGAGATGTCGTTCGGGGTTGCTCACCGCAAACGGATCAGCCAAATTGATTTGTCATGGGCTGTCGACGTCCAGATACCACGCCATGGGCCACTATGGCGATCCGACAACCAGTCTATGCCATGTGAACAAAGTTGGATCTCACAGTGTCTGTTCCTCTCGATATGAACTAGCCTCGAATCGTAGCCGAGGAGAAGCGGTGGGGGAGGGGAACGACGGCACTGGACTATTGCAAATCAAAATGTCACTACTGGATAAGGAGCAAGGCACAGATCAGGAAAACGTAGTTGTAACACCACAAAGACGAGCTATGATGCATTACAGCTGATCGGACGAGAGACCCCTGAAAGGGTTGGCAGCCGAGCTTGTTTGTGTAAGTCGAGGTGTATGCCGCCCGTGCCCTTCATGGCGAAGGCTCAAAGAGCATGCTAATCAGATGGGCCGAGATAGAGCATTTTACTGAGTCGGGATTTCAGTCGTTTCATTATTGATTTTGGAGAAAAAGGGTGAATCTAGACCACCAGTACGAAAGCACGACATCTACGGATGATGGTTTCAAAATACCTGATTGATTCATAGCCTGAGGCTGAAACAAGTGACTACTTGCATAAGTTAAGTACTTACGAAAAAAAAGAGACGCCCAACGCTACTGTCAATATCCACGTAGGCCAACAATGACAATCGCGGCAGACAAGTCCCCCAAAAGTGATCAGTTCCATCTGGAGTAATAGGTGACGGTGTTAAGCCTGGACGTCTCGTAGATGGAAACCTTTCATTGGCGTTAAGATCAAACAGGTTGTGAGCCGCCCATATTGGGATGCTGCCGTGGCTTGGCACTGGGCAGAAAGCTCCGGGAAAAGCTGCAGTAGACGTGCGATTTGCCCAACCGAGGCCGCAGAGTGGCATGGGGGGTGGAGCCGGGACGGGTATAGGTTGGGGATATCTACAGGGATCTCCTCCACCAACGTCATGGAGAGTCGATGGAACGCGATCAAATCGATCAGAAAGGGAGATTGGGAGCGTCACTGGCCACTGATATCCTGTCTGGAATTAAGCGAAGGGGAAATGCCAAATTGCTTACCACGAAATGGCAGGCCTGGCAGTGGTCGGCCAACTTTCCCATCATCTGCTCACACGTGCACCTTTCTCATCCCCATCATTACATCACGCAAGACAATGTGTAGAGGTCGACAATAGCGTTCACGATGAGTGATCTCAACCCGCGCGTCAGCAATGGCACGTGCTATACGGCATCCGGCAAGAAGCTGGACGAGAGCTTCATCCCGTGCGGAAACGATGCCTTTGGCCGCCAGACTTGCTGCGGCCGAGGCGACAACTGCCTGGCCGATGGCGCCTGTTTCGGGGAACACGGTTCAGGCTACGGGCACATGTTGACCTACTGGGCCGGCTGCAGCGACCCGGACTACCAAGACGCAAGCTGCCCCAAGAAGGTGGTGGGTGAGTGATGCGCATGTTCTCCCAGCCCGACGATGCGATGTGATAGGGAGACAGCCGACTGACGCCTCGAGATAAACAGACCAACCGTGGGTGGCCTTGACTTATTGCACGGCTAGCAGCGAATGGGCCATTTGCTCGCAGATAGGCGACCCCTCGACCCTCCAGCCCGGCGCTTCGTGCAGCTGTACGGATCCCGCCAAAGCCACCATCGCATTCAAGGACTCAGAGAGCTTGTCCAACCTCGTGTCGCTGCCGCAGAATACGGGCGACACCATGAGCTTCTTCCAGGGGTACAGCCCGACGGCCACGGTTCCCACGGCCGGAGGTGGCAAAGGAGGCCAGACCAAGTCTCCCGCCGAGACCGGATCACGTAGTACGTTAGAAGAGACCAGTACCACTCCCCCATCACGCCCACCGGCTGGTTCCACCCCATCAACCTCCCCCTCCACCTCCCCCATGCGCTCAAGTGACTCATCCTCTGGCTCTTCAGCAACCACCTTTACCGACAGGACTACCGATGCGGACGGGAAGACCATGACCGTAACGAGGACTGCTACTGCGCCGCCCAATGAAACCAACGCGGGATCGAACACGGGCAGTGGGAACGGGAGTTCCGGCTCCGAGTCGGGGCTCAACACGGGGGCCAAGATCGGGGTGGGTGTCGGTGTGGCAGTGGGCGGAGTGCTGCTCATTGCGCTCATACTGCTGCTCCTCCGGCGACGTCGCAACCGCCCGGCCAAGAGGATGGAGGAAGGGTCCATGCCGTCCGAGCCCAAGGTACCGCTGGCGGACAGTGCGGCGATAGTCGAGGCAGATGGCCGGCCTGCGAAGCCACATAAGCTGCGCGGCGAGCTGGGAGAAGGGACGGTAGCAGCAGGGAAACCGCCTCCGTCGAAATTGAACAAGTCGCACCAGCAGCGCGTGTCAGACGCCTCGACCGTTAGCGAGCTCGAAGGGTCTCTGGGTGGTGCTGGAGGTGGTGCGTCTGTGGGCGCGGTGGGCGCTGGTGCTGGGCATCATCAAGCGTCGACAGGGCCAGAGGAAGGGTTGGCTCCGGTCGCCGAGCTGCCAGGGACGGAGGTGCAGACTGGGGGAAATGGCCGACTAGCGAGTGACGATTCCTTGGTACCCGCACCACTTCAAGTTCATCATGGTGCAGAGGGTAGGCATGCGGGCCTTCCAGCGACAACTTCAGGGCCAATAGGTGCTGGTGCAGCGGCTGGCGGGACGAGCGCAGTGGAACGACAGCAAGCTAGCGAAGCATTGCACGAGGGAGCTCAGGTGAAACCGTGGGGTGCAAGATGGCGGCGAACATGATGGGAGATTGGGCGTTTGGCAAAGCGATATCCGGGTTCAATTGATTGAAATACAGTAATACACAACACACGAAGTATATTGACCAAGTTGCATATGTTGATGTTGAGTCGAGTATGCGACACGAACGAATCTGTGGTTGTCAAGAAGTCCGAGTGTTCGCCATTCCACCTCTGCTCCCCAAAAGGCCCCCAAAAGGCCCCATCAAACGAAGTGACATGGCGCCCCCGTCTGCCAAAACCCAGCCCCAGCTCAGCCCTACCTAGTGGGCATTGGAGATGGCTGCCTATTGACTCATCGTCAAAAAGAGAACAAAACAGTGCATATATCTCCGTTGCGATCTATCGAATCGTTATGATATGATCAGTAGGACAGTAGTGGTTCAATTTGCACATCCTAGCTTGAACAGACTCAAACCCCCCTGGAGACGACGACAAGAAGACGCCGTCATCGCCATGAGCAGCGGCAGCATCATATACCCCAGCTTGCAGCTGCCCTGGTCCCCCGCGCCCAGCGCCGAGGAGACGGCCTACAAAAACGCGGGCCTAGTGCGCACCCAGGGCACCGTGTTCCTGCTGCCGCCCGATCGCCAGGCGCTCGTCGAGTCATTCAACGCCCCTCCGCGGCCCAAGACACGCATGTCCGCCGGCGCGGTGGCTCTTTGCAGTAAGTACAGTGACGTTTTAGGCGTTTCGCAATCAGGGGGGAACGTACACAACTACTGCAGGTCCCTGACAGCTGGACGCGGGGTAATTGCTTTCGATCAATTGCCCCAATACCTACTTCCTGCCCGCTAACCTCACGCAACAGAACACTTTGAGCGCGGCGGGGCTTCGTCCGAGCATGGCCGGCCGCATCCCTTCTGGCCCCTGCCCAAGGGCAGCAACGAGCACAAGACGGCGCTCGCGGCCGGCGTGCTGGACACGGTCCTGGACAGCGTGCGCTGGGCCAACGTGCTCATGCTGCACTCCTGGGTCGCCATCTACGAGGTCCGGAACGGCCGGGGCTTCGGCCTGCGATGGACCTTGAATCTCGCGGGGGGCGACAGCGCCAGCGGCACGACTACATCGTCGTCATCATCATCTGACCATGATCGTCCAGCAACAACATCCACAACAACGGCCGCCGCCGCTGACAACGACACCACCACCACTACACCTGTCATGACAGACGACAAGGTTGTCCCCGGAGCCGTTGAAGCGGCGGCGGAAAACGACGTTAAAGAGGGAGGGGAAAGGGAAGCGCCGACACCTGCATTGCGGATATCCAGCGTCGTCTTCCGCGGGTTCGTCGAGCCCATTTTGAACATGGATCATGAGTTACCTGACGCATAAGCGCCCACACGCAGCGTTTTCGACATGTACATAGACTTGCGCGAGAGCAGACATTGCATCCGATACATGGGAGTTACTGAATAATGATAAGAGAATGTTTTTGAGATGAAATGAAATTGAATCGCGTTGAAGGGTATCTTGAATTAAGTACATGATGTGTATTACATTATTGGTAAACGCCCACGAGGTATGTTAAATACCAAGTCGAGCGGATGGAAACGCCCGTTGGCTGCTGGCAACAGGCAGAGTCCAGAGTATGTAGTCTTTCGTATAGCCGCTGGGCGTGGCGCGGCCTAGCGAGACTCGGAGAGACGACCTGACCACAGGTCCACGTCGCGGGCGCGGATGAACTAGAATCGGGGTTAGTGCACGAGCTTCAGAGTTGATAGGGAACGAAAACAAGTTCACGCTTACCTTGGTCTTGTGGACGAGCTTCCAGATGATGATGGGTATCACAAAGATGGGAATTCCCACATAGGACGCGATGAAGCTAGACGCGGACCAGTTCCCCTTGAGGAACACGGGGAAGCCGGTGATGAAGACGATGATGGTGGACCCGACGAAGCCGATCCACGCCGCGTAGGGCTGGAAGGGCGCCTTCCACGGCAGCGTGTCGCGGCTGACGCCCTGCACCTTCATGGCCTTGTGGAAGCGGATGTAGCAAAAGCAGAGCGTGGCCCAGGCGATGAGGCCGGCGACGGTGCTGAGGTTGAGCAGCCACGAGAAGGCCTGCGCGGCGCCGCCCGAGCCGAGACTCAGGTAGGCCAGGGGGCCGAACAGCCAGGCCACGACGACGGCGACGTAGGGCACGCCGCTCTTGGTGGTGCGGCCGAAGATCTGGGGCAGCTGGCGGTCCGTCGTCATGGCCACGATCATGCGCGAGCCGACCCAGCAGTACGAGTTGCCCGCCGACCAGGCCGAGATCATGATGCAGGCGTTGACGATGCTGGGCAGCACGCTGATGCCGGCCTCGCGGATGGCGATGACCCAGGGCGAGCTGTTGGCGTTGCCGGTGCCCGAGACGAGCGAGGCGTTGCGCGGGTCCACGATCAGGCTGATGAACAGGGCGCCCAGGACGTAGAAGACGACGATGCGGTAGGTGACGTTGCGCGCCGAGCTCGGGATGGTCTTGTGCGGGTTCACGGCCTCGGCGGCGGTGATGACGACGGTCTCGACACCGATAAAACTGAAGCTGGCGTTGACAAAGGCCGACAGGAAGCCCAGGAAGTGGCCCGTGGAGCCCGTGATGCCGTGGAAGTCGACCCAGGCGCCCGGCTCATTCCAGTACTTGAAGCCGACCTTCTCGTGGTTGGGCGCGCCGCCCGCCGTGATGACGATGGACACGAGCAGGAGGCCGACGAAGCAGAGCACCTTGACGGCGCCGCTAAAGACTTCGGTCTCGCCGAACCAGCGCACGCTCATCAGGTTGATGGCCAGGATGAGCGCGAGCGAGATGCTGATGACCACGGCGGGCGAGATGTCGGACCAGTACGAGACGAGGATGGCGGCGGCGGAACATTCCGACGCGATGGCGATGGTGTAGCAGTAACCGTAGGATATGGCCAGCGAGAAGCCGACCGCGGGGTCGATGAACCGGGTAGCCCAGTGAGGGAAAGAACCGGCCGTAGGAATCTGTGTTTTCGTTTCTTGATTAGGCGCATGTTCCTCGCAGAAACATAAAGCACTCGTGGGTAACGATGTCGACCTACCAAAGTAGCCAGCTCGGCAATACTCTGCATCACGCACCACAAGACGCCGCCGACAATGATAAAGGCCAGGAGAAGACCGGCGGGGCCAGCTTTCGCATAGGCCGCGCCCGTACCGATAAAGAGACCCGTGCCGATACCGCTGGTGATGCCGATCATGGTCACCTGGTAGTTGCGCAGCCGGCGCTGGGTGGCGCCGTGGCCGCCAACGCCGAGCTGCGGCTCGTAGGGGTCCTTGTCCTCGTGCTGGAGGTGCTGCGCCTTCTCGGCGTCGTGGACGCCGTGGGACTGGATCCCGTGAGATGCAGCCTTCGGCGGCGGCACCCCGTCGAGGTGGTCCATGGTGGCAACGGAAGCCATGGGTGTCGTCTCGTCTTTGGTCCACACAGGGCGGTAGGCGGAGGGCGGGTTTGCTTTCTTCAGATCACACGCCGTATCCAAAAGAGAGGACTGGGAGGAGAAAAACCACAAGACACACTACTGCAGGTACGAACGAAGCAAGCAAACAAAAAAGAGGAACCTCCCGTCGCAGGGGGGGAATGCAGGTATATGTAAAGACATTTGGCTTGCATATAATAGGCGCGTCTTCGTTATGGTGTGCTCTCGGCCGACGATTCCGCTATCGCTGCTTGTCGGTGCTTGCATGCTTGCATGCTGCATCTACTTTCCCCGGTGGCCAGGCCCATTTCCGGAAATCGGGGCACTAGGGAGAATTTTCAAACAGACGGTGGATCCATCGTGTGCGACGGCTCCGTGACGGGCTATTCGAGCTTGGCTGGAATGGAAAGTCCCGCGTCGTCCACCTATTCAAGGCTCAGCTCATTCAGGGCGCCTGTCCCCTTTGGCAGCTATAAGAATAGTAAGATAATGTTCTAGGCCCTGTTGGCTGTTGGCAAAACGGGTTCCCGGGTCTCGTTCTTTTCCCCTCCACATCTCAATTGGTCTTGGCCTCCATGGGGTGGGACTTTTTTACGATGGCGTGCTGGGGACTAGGGTGGGACGCTGGGAAGCTGGGAAAGCTGGTAGCTATAGGCCTTATACATCTTATTAGAGGGAGACGACGTGACGAGTCATGTGCACGAGGGAGAAGAGCCGGGGAACTCCTGTCGAAGCTCGCTAATGTCGGCCACCGAGGCCTTGCAGCAGCCTCCAACTACATAGGACCTGAAAATGCCCTGGTCCTGCGAGGCGCGCACAATTTTGGCAAGCTCCTTCGCCCAGGGTCCCTAGTGAAGTGCGATCAATAGCAAGTAAGCATGTGCGTGGCAGACTGGAGAAACTTTTACAGGACAGAGCGCCGGAAAGAAGATGACGAGGAAACAAAGAAAGAGAAAGGGGGAAAGGGCTGGAGTGAAGAACGTACCTCGTGGTTCGTCACGTGTGTATTCGTTGGCTTCTCCCACTTCTTGGTCGTCGTGTTGTAAACTTCGCCTTTGGTGCCGTCAGGATATAACAGCAGGCTTGGTGTGGTAACCAGTTCGGAAAAGGCCAACATGCTCTGGACAATTTCGCCGTAAGAATTCACGAGCTTGGGGAGCTTGTGGATCTTGGTGCAGTTGATGCCGATGCCCCAGGGCTTGGAGCCGCCGCTCAGGGGTGCCAGCATCCCCTTGACGGCGTGCTCGACGCTGGTCCCGTCCGGCAGCACATTGGCCTCGCCAGGGAAGACGCACGAGATCCAGAACTTCCCGCCGATGTTGGCGTCGTGGTAGGCCCTCCGGATGGCGCGTACCTCGTCCAGGCGCGGGACCGTCTCAAAGGCCACAAACGCGATGCGGTCCATCAGGCCTTGGACATTGGTGAACAGGCGCAGGCGCTCCAGGTGCCACTGGTACAGGGCGTCCTCGCTGTTGTGGTCGTCGTCGTAGTGGCCGCTATACTCCTGGCCGGGGACCATGCACGCTCCATAAGGGCCCAGGCTCAGGGCCAGACTGGGCGAGGAGCTCCGTGCTTTGGCGGCCTTCTCCGCAATGCCGACGGCGTTGGCTAGGTAGCGCCCAATGGCATACTTGGGGATCCCGTCGGGGTACTGGGGAACCTTGGTGCGGGCGAAGCCTTCAATTGAGACCTGGTAGGTGGCGGTGAGCAGCACGTCGACGCCGGCCTCGACGACAAAGTCTCGTTGGCAGGCGAGCAGCGTGTCCGGGTCGGAGACGATGAAATGCGAGGACCATAGCGGGGTTGAGTCGTCGAACACGACACCGTAGCGGTCCTCTAGTGACGTTCCCAGGCCTCCGTCCAATATGCGCACACCATCCGAGCTCGACATTGTCTGGTTGTCTCGTGAATGCTCCAAGGGGGGAAGTCGCCGTGCTATTGAGAACGGGATTGAGAGATGATGTGTTCGTTTTGGGGGGCGGATTTCAAGTTGACACCAGGTGCTAGGTTCAGATCTGGTCGTGTCTTCAATGTTCCGAGGGGGCGATAGTAGTGGTAAATAGTTGGGTACTAGGTTTAGTAATAAGTGAGTAGATGACTAGCCCCTTGGCCAGTAACCACGCATACCTACGCGTTCAATTTATTAGATTCCCCTTTGGTCTCTTTGGTCGTCTTGGTCCCCTCCTCATGTGGGCACCCAAAAGCAAAAAATTGAACTGTATTCTATTGACGAGAGCTGTCTCGGCTGACTTTAACCCAGCCTGGCAGCTCGCGTCGCATCTTCAGTCACGCGCGATTGAAAACAACTTTGATGATGCGCGCTGCAATTTATCTTGCGTTCTCACACACCGCAACCACAACCACCACTCTGTATTGTCTGGCTTCGAAGATGACGAGAAAATCCAAGGAACAGAATAGGTGAAAGACAGAAGGCGATGGCGGCCAGTTCCGATACTCTTCCCCATATTTAACACCACGCCGCGTCAATGAATGCGGAGCTCCCTGTCAATACACGCAGCTCAGCTCTGACAGTGGAATGACCAAGAGTGACGAGGACGCTGTATCGAGCATGCTTGCTACATTTCTCTTACCCTATGAGAACCCAGAACAGACCTGAGGCCGGTCGCATGTTTGCAAGGATGGACAAGACGGCCCATTTCACATCGGAATCGCCTCTCTTTTATTCCATGCCATGTTGAAGGTCGAGCCCAGCTGCCCCTCGCATCCCATCGTGGGAGGTGGTCATGACTCCTGACTACCGGATCCGAGGTATACCTATCGGCATTTTTACTTGCATGTGTCCAGACCAAGTCGAAACGGCGTAGCAAGAAGTGGATCGCTTGTGAGAAGGTTACTGCATTCTAGGTATGCCTTTGACTGGCACCAGTTTCATTCACATCAGCCGAAAGCAAGTGTAAGTGGTATGAATTTCGAACATATTGTATTTTGACACCCGAGATCCTGTTTCTCTAGGAATCAGATCGTGTTCTCTCTTTGCTCAACCGCAGTTCCAGCGACTCTCATGGATGCCAGCAAGGACACAACGCCCACCAACGTACAATTCGGAAAGAAGCAAGGGAACGACTTAGTAAGGAACTGCAGCCACCCCGAAACCGAAACATAGGAATGACCATCTTGAGAACCGGTCTTTGTCTTCCTAACCAGTAACACCTCATGCCTGGCACGGAGCTGGCCACCTAACACTTTGAAGGACTCGCGCAAGCCGAGTCGCAGTGGGCAATGTTGTTGCTCGCCGGCTCGTCGAGACATTTGCCGCTGCAAGCGCACATCAGCTGGATACTGGCCGGGGCGTCGTCCATGCAGATGTAGACGGCCTGGTTGGGCGAGGTTTTGGGGACGTTGTTGGGACAGTAGTCCTCGAGTCCGTCGCAGTAGGTCTTGTTGATGGTCTGGGGGGAGAAATCTGCGTGCGAGTGAGCGGGTGTCAGTTAAATGTGTGGACGAGTGAGAGAGTGAGGAGAGACAGAGATCCGAAAGCGACGACGAGAACATACTGTGGCCATCGGACTGGAGCATGTAGCCGCAGTAGGTGTAGCCTTTACCACACTTGGAGCCGGTGCTGGTGGTCAGGGGGGCCCGGCCCGAGGCCGACAACGTGGGCAGGAAGTTATGATGCCTCACGAGATTTGCCGTGCCCAGGCTGGCGAAGAGGATGAGATGGCGGATGACGGCGCAGCTCCTCATCTTGGATACAGGCCACTGTGGCTTACTGGGATATGGTTGTTGACGGGCAAAGATCTGGTTTAGTCCAATATTGATATCAACACAATTGGGTCATAGGGTGACTCTGTCGTCGAAAGACATGGGGTTTTGCTTTGATATCCCGGCGCAGGCTTTTATAGAGACCATGGGCAACACTGGGAAGCCCAGTTCGTATTATGAAATAGCCCCTTTGGGTTTACCGTCGGGGGATGTGATGTCTCTTGTATTACCCCCGAACTGAGTGGCAAACGCTATCATGGGTGGAAAGATCAAGCGAGGCATCATTTCTAGCACACGACAAGAAAGCCTCAAGTATTCAAGGCTCGAAACGGAAGCACCGAAGGATCACAATGAAAGGGGTAAGAGCAACGTCAGCTGGAACACACCATGGTTGCCGAAGGTCCTGGCAGAAAGTGCCACGATTGCACCCCGAAGGTTCCCAGGCGAGCTGTACCACAAATCGAAGAGTTCATCAGTAACACGGCTCAAAGCTACCGAGTCGAACAGGGCGTATGCCTTGTGAGTATTGATAGATCATAACATCAAGACGGAACGAGACTCCATTGTGCTGGCCGCGCTCCCACCGTGGGCGCACCTGTGACGGTCCAGCCTGTTCATGTGACTGGAATTACGCTCCAGATTCGTGCTTCGCGCGGGACTTGGGGGATTTTGGGCAACCCACACGACAGGTCTCGGCAATCGGAGGAATCAAAGTCAGGCAGGTAGAGGCGATACGGCAGGCTACCAGGCACATGCATTAGCGACAATGCATCAAGGCTGGATTAGGCCGGGGTTAAAGCAAGGGGCTGAAAAGAGTTGACAGAAGCTTCCAACGGTGGTGTCTCGGGAGGCGCCGCGAATTTAAAGCTTGACGAGGTAAGGGGTAAAGAAGAGAGCTTGAATTCCAGAATAGCGTATGCGACGAGATTATCCAAATCAACACTTGAACACAATCTGGCTGCTTTCTATCTGTTGGGCACTCACCTAGATGAATAATAGTCCAGAGATTGGGAAAACGATGGCATGGCGTTGATGTCCCATATCCCATTTAATGAATCCATCAAGACAAAGACACCCCAGTAGGCGCATGCGTCACTGATGCAGTGGGCTTCTGCAGTGGGTGATGCTCCAGCCTGCCAGCCCCAGCCAATGTACGTTCTGTCTGCGCCTCCTCCGGGACTTTAGTGCTTTCAGAAAGCCCCAGATTTACCCCTCCAAAGCCTCCCATTGATCCCCGATATTCGAGATACAACGCCGTCAGCCCCGCGAAAGAACAATAAGCTGCATGCGCTGCAGTCCATCATCCGAGCTACAATACCTGCCATTGACTTTGGGGAGGTAAACAAGAAAATCCAATTCCGTGCAGCGTGGTCAATTCGCAACAAGAACAAGAATCACCAACCCAATTCTCATCAATTGAACCCGAACTCGAACCTCGTCCGGTTCAAATCCCAATCCCAATCCCCCACTTCCACCAGAAAGCCGTCACCACCACCACCACCACCGTCACCATGTCGACCGCCGCGACCCAGCCCGTCATAACGACGTCTGACTCGCAGTCGTCGGCCAACAAGACCACCGTCCGCGTCGGCACCCGCAAGTCGGCCCTGGCCCTCAAGCAGGCCGACTTCGTCGTCAGCTCCCTGGCCAAGCTGCACCCGGACGTCCACTTCGAGATTTGCGGCATGGAGTCGCTGGCCGACCGCGACAAGATCACGGCCCTCTACAACTTCGACAAGACAGGCGGCAAGGGCCTGTGGACCAACGAGCTCGAGGCCGGCCTCGTCGCCAAGGAGCTCGACCTCATCGTCCACTCTCTCAAGGACATGCCCACCAGCCTGCCCGACGGCTGCCTGCTCGCCTGCATCCCCGAGCGCGAGGACCCGCGCGACGTCGTCGTCGTCAAGAAGTCCCTGCAGGACAAGTACAAGACCCTCGCCGACCTTCCCGCGGGCAGCATCGTGGGCACCAGCAGCGTCCGCCGCATGGCCCAGATCCGCCGGCAGTACCCCGGCCTCGAGTTCCGCGACATGCGGGGCAACATCGACACGCGGCTGCGCAAGCTCGACGCCGAGGACGGGGAGTACACGGTGCTGATCCTGGCGGCGGCGGGCTTGTCGCGGATGAACAACCTGGGGCGCGCGAGCCAGTTCCTCGAGAGCCGCTCGGGCGGCATGCTGCACGCCGTGGGCCAGGGGGGGCTGGGGATCGAGTGCCGCGCCGACGACGCGACGACGCGGGCCCTGCTCGCGCCCTTTGAGAACCGGAGCGTCATGCTCGAGGCTGAGGCGGAGCGCAGCGTCATGCGCACCCTCGAGGGCGGCTGCAGCATCCCCATCGGCGTCGAGACCCAGTGGCTCGAGGACGGCAAGCTGCGCATGGTGGCCACCGTCGTCAGCGTGGACGGCAAGGACGGAGCCGACGCCGAGATGGAGGAGCAGGTCGCGACACGGGAGGAAGCGGTTGCCTTTGGCAAGAAGATTGCCCAGGCCTTGACGGACAAGGGCGCCCAGAAGATCCTCGATGTCATCAACGCCGAGCGGGAAGCGAACCAGCAAGGTGCCGAGAAGTGGGTTCCCGCCTAGATTATTGTACGAATGGATGGATGGATGGATGGATGGATAGATGAAAGGTCTGGCTGGTGAAGACCAGATGGAATAAAATAGATACCATGTGTGCAGCTCCAAGGCATGATCAAAGGAGAGCAAAGAAAAAGCTATAGAAGCCTGATGTTTGCCGAGCTTGCGCCTTTTTGATGAGTAAAATACCCTATCATGGTTTCGTCTATGATACAAGGTTGAGCCAGTTCGACGACTTCTGCCCCTGGTTTTGGATGTGTGGTACGTTATGTCACCATATGCAACCGCGTCCATCTATGTTGAACTGAACATGTTCCCCTTCCTCCATATTGCTATGCGAACCAAACGCCCGAGGTGCCCGTGGCCTTTGCCTCCCCCATTCTTTCCCCTGTGACAGCCTTCTTCTTCTTATTCGTCGCTGCCGGTGAAGGCCTTGTACTCCTCGGCGTCCATGAGGTTCTCAAAGTCCTTGACGCCCTGCTCGTCGATGGCGACCTTGGCGATCCAGCCGCCGCCGTGGGAGTCGTCCTCGGGGACCTGGTTGATGGTGCCGGGCTTCTCCTCGAGCAGCATGTTGATGGAGGTGACGCGGCAGGCGATGGGGGCGTTGATGTCGGCGGCGCTCTTGACCGACTCGACGGCGCCGATGGCGTCGCCGGCCTGGACGGCCTTGCCCTCCTCGGGCAGCTCAACGTAGACGACGTCGCCGAGCTCCTCTGCGGCGTATTCGGAGATGCCGATGACGCCCGACGTCTTATCGGCGCTCATATCGACCCATTCGTGGTCCTTGGTGTACTTGCGGACCTCTCCTGTTGGGGGGCAATGACGTATGCGCGGTCAGTGATCTGTGGATGGCGTACAGGGTAATTTCTGGTTTCTCATCTCCTTCCTCGTATTCACTTTTCCCTCTCCATCTTCTTCCCCGCCGTTGCGATCTCCTTTCGAGGGTGGTGGTGGGGAAGATAAAGCAATAATTCCAACTTACTGAGGGGAGTGGTCGAGAAAGTCCGAAAAGCGGATGAAGGGAAGCGGGTGCTGGGCCTGGCGACGGGAGCTTGGGCAACCTTCCAGAGGCTGCACGGCGCACGGGTTGCCCGCAGGCATCTGGTAGCAATTGAGGCGGCCATTGTAACGTAGGTTGGGTATTAAGGGGTGTGCGAGAGAACGAGAGAGAGAGAGAGAGGAGAGTGAAGTGGCAGAGATATCAATTGATCGATATGCGATGCGAATGACAATATGAATTTGGATTTCGCAGTATCAATCGATTATCACCGAATGATGGAGCTCTGACCATTGATTAGCCGGGCCGTGGGGAGAGAGAGAGGGAGAGAGGCAGAAGAGAGGGACCTGGGTCCTTAGCTTCCAAAATTGCTCGGGTCGGGTTAGGTCGGCTTCGGCCTACCAATTGGATGCTCTGGTTACTGTCATGGTAATTCAATTGAGTCGAAGCCAATCAGTCCGTTACATAAAATCCTTATCCCCTTATCCTCTATCGACTCACGCACTCCACGATGATCAACTCGACCAATGCATGTGCCGGGCGGACCTTGGCAGCCTTTTGGTTTTGGGTGGAGTGAGAGTGGCTTCGTGACCTTTGGAGGGGAGTCAGGAGCCGATAAGGATGGGAAGCAAGTGCAGTGGGCTTGGCTGGTGGGTTGCCTATTTTCTTCTTTGCAGACGACGACTGAATCTGTACTGGTCCTACTGGGACGGCAGTTGAGTATCATGGATGATGGTGTACTGTTTCTGTTTCTTGCACACTGTCATGCCTGGCACTGTCCGGCTTGCTCATCGCAAGCAAGTACGTACCTAAAAGCACGTCTGTCTGCACGGCACGTCTGCACGTCTTGTCTTGTAGACTTCAGGTGAAATCAACAGAAGACACCAATGAGGAGGCATGAAACTAGCCCCGCGTTAATCACCCTCCAGTTGGTCAGGGGATGTTCCTTGCAAGTCAACACGCCCTACCAGCGTAGTGGTTCGAGAAGCCCTCTTCCATCTTCATGCAAACAATGTTGTTGCATGGCGGCTCCGATGTCCATTCCAAGATGACTCTCAATGAAACCAGGAGAGGGGGAAGAAGAGGGTGGATGATGGAAAGAGAGACAGATCTGGTTTACTTATGGCGATGAATGGCCGTCTTAGACATGCGCTTCTCGCGAGTCCCGGTTCCCGGTTTCTACTGCCAGCAGTTCTCTCTGCTAAACCTAGCTGCCGCCTAACCTGCCACCCGTTCGCATCGTCTGCCATCTAAGTGCAGCCTGCAGCAGATTGTCGCGACGCGTTTGTTTCTCGCCGTGGTCTTATCGACTTTGATTCGCTGCTTGGTATCGCCGGTCAACAGAGCGGTTGTATAGAGCACAGATCTTGATTGGTGCCAGAAACCTGCCCTCTCGCCGTGGTACTGCTACTATGTACTTCTGTCGTGTGTGCAATTGTTTTCTTTTCTTGTCCGTCCTGGTCTGGCGTGTTGTTTCGTTTCCAAGGAACCGAAGCAGCAAGCAGGCATTTTCTCCGTGTTTCCTCCACCCCGTGCTTTGTTCCATGTTCCAGGCAGAGTGTGCGTGTGTTCGGGATCTCCCCTCATCCCGCCTTGATCTGCACTGCACTGGCGCAGGCAAGGCAAGCAAGAATCAATCTGCCAACATCTGTCGACAGACAAGCTATCATTTAGACCTATCACCACTTGTATTTGCTTTGTAATTGCCGTTGCAGCTAGCCATGAACGATGCGTGTTGCTTCTGTTTAGTTACAGCGAGATTAGAGGAGACGAGTCCCAAAGGCATCGCCTAGCGTAGCACGTCCAGAACCTGCAAGCCTGGTACCTGTCAATCGATACACACACAACAAGCCCGCGTCCGACCAACCAGAGCGCTGGTCTTGTGAGCACTCAACCCGAGCATCCAGCATCCAGCATTCAGCGCCCATCCAGTCCAGTCGTCCAGCAGCAGCAGCAGAAGCAACAACGGCAACGTCCCATGCCCACCCTAGGTTAGCATTCAATGCATTTGCATTGCTTTGCCTTGCTTTGCTTTGCATTCCCACACATCCCACCATTATTGACATCAATTGAATCGTTTACTTGATCATCCATACCAATAAAACACTCTCGCTGCCCGTCTGCTGCATGTCCAATTTCTACTCATCCTTTCGGTTCCCAGTTGTAATTGTTAGTGGCAGCAAGCACAGTCCAGTCCCAGGCCAACCCAGGCCAGGCCCAGTCCAAGTCTCAGACTCAGCTTAGCCTGCACCGCAGCAGCGCAGCGCAAGTTGCTTGCAACACACCAGGCAAGCATTGAACAACAGTCGCATCGCCCGGATCTGAGACCCGCCCCGGGCTGGACACGATCCATTTCGATCTGACCTCACCCATCGCTCTCTCATCGAATCCTCCCTTTTCCCTTCTGGCCTTCTCCGCATCCCTCTCTGCCCCCCCCGTCTCTCCGACTGCGAAAACTGGCATTCCGTTCATTCGGCATTGCATCTGAAGTCCACTGCATCCTCGACACCCGCTTCGAACCCTGCCGCGACTCGTCCGCCGCCTTTCTTGGTCTCCGTTTCAACCCCACCGCTGGGCTGACCTGCCTGCCAGCACACCACCGACCCAGATACGGACCCGCGCGCACATACACACAAGATGGATCAAGAGATACCGATGTCGCCGCCGCACGAGGTGATGCACGAAGTAATGCACCAGACGGTGCCTGAGGCCGCACCTGAGCCTGTTCCCGTCGCTGCACCTGCACCTGCACCTGCACCTGCACCTGCACCCGCACCCGCACCTGTCACCGAACCCATGCCCGACGTAAACATGCTGCCCGACGACACTTTGGGCGGTATCGAGGGGTCGCCACATCGGGTACCCAGCCAGAACGGCCACGAGCGAAGACACAGATCCTTAGACCAGACCCGACCACAGAGCTCCCCGCTCCCGGGCGACGAGATGAACATGAACGGCCGCTACTCGACACCCCCCACCCCGTCACAACCTCAGCCCTCCGTCTCCAGACCAGCCTCGGGCCTCTCGAGTGCCGGCGGTGACCGCCACTACAGCGACCACGCCTCTCGCGGCAGCAACGGCGGCGCCTCCAACCCGGCCGAGCCGCAGAACGGCCGGAACCACGTCGTCATCAAGGTCGGCATGGTCGGGGATGCACAGATTGGCAAGACGTCTCTGATGGTCAAGTACGTCGAGGGCAGCTGGGACGAGGACTACATCCAGACTTTGGGCGTCAACTTCATGGAGAAGACCATCAGTATACGCAACACCGAAATCACCTTCAGCATCTGGGATCTGGGCGGCCAGCGCGAGTTCGTCAACATGCTGCCGCTTGTCTGCAACGACGCCGTCGCCATCCTCTTCATGTTCGACCTGACGCGGAAAAGCACCCTCAACAGCATCAAGGAGTGGTATCGCCAAGGCCGCGGCTTCAACAAGACGGCCATCCCGATTCTGGTGGGCACCAAGTACGATCACTTTGTCAACTTCCCGAGGGAGGACCAGGAGGAGATCTCCAACCAGGTGAGTACATGGCTTGGAGAAACAAAAGCCCACGCCTCTGCCGCTTGCAGGATGTTTTTATTGATGATGCGTACACAGGCTCGACGATTTGCGAAGGCGATGCGCGCTGCTCTGATTTTCAGTAGTACCAGCCACAGCATTAATGTCCAGAAGGTATGTCCAACCACCCCATTTCGCTCCATCCAATTATGCACCCCTGTAGACTGACTCCCTTCCCCAGATATTCAAGATTGTACTGTCCAAGGCCTTCGACCTCAAATGCACCATTCCCGAGATCGAGAATGTCGGCGAGCCCTTGCTGCTATACCAATCCTGCTGATAGACCCGGACCCGACACGCTCCAGCCGCCTCTTCTTTGCCCCATCAGTCCTTGGCTTAGATTGATGGATTATTACACAATGATGGGTGCCCGAGTGCTGCTGAGCGTCTTATGAATTGACGGCCTCTCATGACAAACCTACAACCTCCACACATCCTAGATTTCTTGCTCTCCACGGCATCCTCATCTGGTCGGCTGGAACCGTCGTATCACGGCCTGGAGCACCATACCACACACACCACTCCCCATCGGATCTACGCCGCGGTGGAGAGGTCACATTCTTTGTGCACCACCAAACGCGTACAGATCGAAGCCACTTCAGTCTTGTGGCCAGCTACTTCTTTCTTTTGTTCAAGTCATCCCCTTCACAAACACAACACAATATTTGGTGGTTTCATTCTACGTAGCGCAACTGCAGCGTAGCGTTGCATACGGCCACCACATATGGGGGGAAACAGACGCGCGTTGGGTGTGAACAGTGTCAATATCACGGCACCTGACGGCACGGTTTGCTATCCCCCTCTTCGTAAGCATCATATTTCTCGGCAAGGGAACACGGAAGTTCAGGCGCGCATCAGAGAGAAAGGACATTGGCAAGCAGGCCTGCTTGTATTGATTTTTTTACTGGAGAAAGCACAAACTCCAAAAAGGGAGGGAAATTGGGATTTGTCAAGAGTACCAACACAGCTGTAATTACTAACTATATTCCTGCCAAGTTTGTCGGCATTTTCTTGTTCTCTCGTCTCGAAAGATTGGTCTGGCCCCTCGCCAGAGAGAAAGAGGGTTTATGCGTTGCATCATTGGGCACACAGGGGAGCGGAGAGCATCGTTCTAATGTGTATCCTAGGCGGCATGGCGGTGGCGCGATGATAAAGTACCTGCGAGCGTAGAGAGGTATCAATAACATTGGAACTTGAACTTGGTCATAGATGAGCATCAACGGAATCCCAGATTGACAGAGCACGACGCGATGGGCGTCTGTTCGTCTGATCCAGACTGCGCTACTGCCGCTTACGCGGTTGAGCGAGTATATGCATCCTTGCTTTGGGATCGATGGACGTTGGGAGATGGTGGGCTGCTCTCCCCGTGTAAAGATAAAGGGAGGGATGGAAAGGCCAATAGTATTTACACAATGAGAATGACGCCAATCCCGTACTTTTCCCCTTTCTGCGCACCAGAAGAGTCCAGATGCTGGTGTAATTTACACCACTTACAAATGCCATATGCAGTCACTTTCTGGATCGATCATCTTACCCGCTTTCCCGCGCTCCGTTTCCCACAATCGGAGATGCCCTGCGGGTAACACTAAGCAAACCGGCATTTGGCTCTCGACGAGTGTTTCACGCCAAGAGGACTTGGCTGGAACGATGTCGTTATTTCTCGTTTCCAAATGGCGCCAGATTCCGAGAATACCCGTTCCGGGGTTTGTGCGGATGGAGCCGCCGCCCCTCTCTTTTGTATAGGGATTTGGTGTTGATATGGTCCTCGGCCAGAGGGCAAATCACGAAGGATTCGTTGCGATTGAAGTGCATTGTTTGCTCATCTGCAGCCCGCAGCAGCGTTTCTGGGTGGTTGATAGTCTATTTTGACTGTCAGTGGCTGGGTCGAGAATGCAGTCTTATCTGGAGTGCAGCGGCGGTTGCAGCTTACATGCATGACTCGTCTGTCTTCTTGCCGTATCTCGACCTCGATGGTCGCAAAGGGGGGTGGCAGACGAAGAGTAACTTCGGGTTATCTGAACGGCGAATGCTGGTGGGGGGGCATCTACGAACAGATGCCAACACCATCTTAGAGGAAAAGAGAGGGGAGGGAAAGAGGTGGAGGGGGAAATCTGGATCGCGACGGCCTTCGCACGGTGTTAGCAGATCCCGGGTCGCCACGAGAGACACCGAACCGAACGATGACGGAAGCTGGACATACTGAACGACCTGCACCCAGAACACCCAGGACACCGATACGAACGACGGCGGGAGCAAGGCACGGCGAACGAACTGCGCTCGAGACGCGCAATGTTGCATCTAATCCCGCCTGCCTGCAGTGATGTTAAGTCAGGTGTATATATACCAAACCTGGTCGGCACCATCTCTGACCTGAATCGATCATCATCAACATCTTCCTAGAAACTCAAACCACCTGATACTCATCTTTCCCTCAAAAGCTCCTTTACTGTAGCCAATATGCCTCTGACCAAGTACAAGGCCGCCGCTGTAAGTAGCCATTTCCGTTCTGACGATGCCCAGAATGTGGGAACTGACTGGGGCATACACCCTAGGTCACCTCCGAACCATGCTGGTTCGATCTGGAGGGAGGCGTGCAGAAGACCATCAGCTTCATCAATGAAGCCGGCCAAGAGGGATGCAAGTTGGTTGCTTTCCCCGAAGTTTGTAAGTCTCACTCACCCTGTTGCCAGAATCGCCTGTGTCGTTCCAAGTGGCCACCACAACTTCACTCTCTCGGGCCACGGGCTAATTGGTTTTCCCCCTCACTCTAGGGATCCCCGGGTACCCTTACTGGATGTGGAAGATCAACTACCTGCAGTCGCTGCCCATGCTGAAGAGATACCGCGAGAACGCCATGGCCGTGGACTCGGAGGAGATGCGACGCATCCGACGGGCGGCCCGTGACAACCAGATCTTCGTCTCGATGGGCTTCGCCGAGATCGACCACGCGACGCTGTACCTGGCGCAGGTGCTCATCTCGCCCACTGGAGAGGTGGTCAACCACCGCCGCAAGATCAAGCCGACGCACGTCGAGAAGCTCGTGTACGGCGACGGCGCGGGCGACACCTTCATGAGCGTGACCGAGACCGAGATCGGGCGCCTGGGCCAGCTCAACTGCTGGGAGAACATGAACCCCTTTTTGAAGTCGCTCAACGTGAGCCAGGGCGAGCAGATCCACATCGCGGCCTGGCCCGTCTACCCGGGCGTCGAGCGCCGCGTCGCGCCGGACCCGACCACCAACTACGCCGACACGGCCAGCGACCTGGTCACGCCCACCTACGCCCTCGAGACGGGCACGTGGACCCTGGCGCCCTTCCAGCGACTGTCGGTCGAGGGCCTGAAGAAGACGACCCCCGAGGGCGTCGAGCCGGAAACCGACCCGACCCCCTACAACGGCCACGCTCGTATCTACCGCCCGGACGGCAGCCTGGCGGTCCCCAAGCCGGACAAGGACTTCGACGGCCTGATGTACGTGGATATTGATCTGGACGAGACGCACCTGACCAAGACGCTCGCCGACTTCGCGGGGCACTACATGCGCCCGGACCTGATCCGGCTGCTGGTCGACACGCGCCGCAAGGAGCTCGTGACCGAGGCCGACCCGGCCGGCGGCAAGGGCGGCATCGCGACGTACAGCACGCGCCACCGGCTCGGGCTGGACCGCCCGCTTGACCCCAAGGTCGACAAGGACGCGCGCAAGAGCGCTGTGGGCAAGGAGGAGGGGTCTGCGGACGAGGTGCTGTCGCTGTGAGCAGGAGAAGGGGATCGGTCTTTGGTTTTCCTTGCTTTCATGGGAAATTGTTCAGCGCAGTTATGTACATATGTTATAGGCCTGCTTAGTCGGGTTAGGTACAGCTCTCCACTCAGTCTTGGGAAATAAAAACAAAACTTGGCAATCGCATCGCATTATTGTTATTATAGTGTACAAATTGGGTGATTGGTCAAGTTAAGTAGAGAGTTGTTGAGTTACGTGGTCTGTCTGCGCATTGACACAGGCAACCCCTCACCCTCATGGATCGCATCGTACAAGTCCCCAAGTCTAGTCCTTGGATGAGCTTTTCTTCTTCTCCGTCTCTCCTTCACCCTTCTGGGAGTCCTTAGAATCTTTGGACTCTTTAGAATCCTTAGAATCCTTGGAATTCTTAGAGTCATTGGAATCCTTGGAGTCTTTAGACGAATCTCCGCCAGAAGACTTCTTGGAGGGCATCTCGGAGCTGCCGCTTGCCGTCTTGGTGGCTCGCTTCTCCATCTGTATCACATCGTCAGCCTCGGTACACTACGGGTCAGGTCTTCGCGTAGAGCAATGGGAACTTGCAATGTTTTTGTCCTCCTGGTGGGCCTCCTTCTTCTCTTCCTTGGAGCTGGAACCAGTGCTGTCATCGGAAGAAGCAGATTTGGCCGAATCATTCTTCTTCTCGCTGGATGCGGAAGCAGATTTGGAATCGTCATCGGAGGTCGCCTGATCTGACTTGGAAGCGCCCTCTTTTTCCTTCTTGGACTCTCCCTTCTTCGGGCTTTCTTCCTTCTTGGGCGCTGATTCCTGCTTCTCCTCTTTCTGTTTGCTTTCGGTAGAAGGGGCGGATGATGCGTGCTCATCGTGTCCCTCATCGTGATGGCTGCTGCTGGCATGCGCCTTCTGCTTCTTAGGGCCAGAGGGAAGCAAGTAGGCCAGGCCACCAACAGTGAGACCGCCAGCGGCTACCATGCTGTATTGATATGTCAGTCAGGCCATACTGAACGAGGAGCGAAGACATATTGCAGCAGCAGCAGCAGCAGCAGCGGCGGCGGCGGCGGCGGCGGCGGCGGCGGCGGTAGCCAGGCTGCGCCGCCATTGAAGAAGTGGAAAGGAATGTTTGTTTACAAAGGCAAGTCGCTGGACTGGCTCGGGCCATGCTGGCTGGCATAGCTTCTCCGCGCCGCCGGGATCGGGGTTGAGCGGCGGGCGAGAGCACGCAGAGAGGTGCGAACGGCGGAGCTACGGAATGCCGACATTGTGGTAGATGTGGGAAGGCACTCGCTTGCGGGGGTGTGCTTATTTCAATAATGAGAGATGTCACGTAGGCAGGTCAAGGTCAAGGTCAAGGGCAGAAGAAGATACGTGTACTGGAGGGTTCGCGATAAGATTGTCTGTCTGTCTCGTGTCCTCAAGCGAGGGCGGGAAGACGGGTGGGAGAGAGAGACAGATACGAGGTTATTTAAGTCAAGTCCAAAGTCAAAATGGTTGTTGGGTAACACGTTGAATCCAAGACCTCGGGACAAACATGCTCGTTTAGAAAAAAAACAAGGCCAATGAATAAAGCCACCAATCAATTGGCCAATCAGGTTGGGTTTCCGTTCGTCCTCCATGCAGTCATCCATCCCTCTTTAGCTGACCTTGATCCTTTCCGGCTGAAGCTCGATGCTGGGCAGCAGTGTTTCTGGTGCATTCAATTGCACTGTCGCATACACTTACACATGTTACGTTCATCTTCCTAGAAGAGCTCTTGTGGGGCTGGCTGTGTTCAATACATAGATGCCGCTTAGGCTACGTCACTACTAGCAGTAGCATTGACCTCCAGGCAGCGCAGCGCGGTTGCTGAATGCTGTGCATAGCGAATTATGTAGAGCTCAGCATGATCCAGGATAATAGATGATCCAATGTGCAGAAAATTGTTACCTGTATCCGGTCCAAGCAACTTCGTAGATCAAAAAGCTCTAGAAAAGAATTCAGAAGGTCCATCGAAGATCGAAGGTCCCTGGACAACTGCAGGTAACAGATATGGTCACATTCGTTCTGTGGCTGGTATGCTGAGTTACAGCTCCTCCCCAATGATAAGGCTGGCTTGACCCCGCGGCAGCTTCCAGCTTGGGCGGAGCCTCCAATTGATCTCCATTCATCAACCCCACCAAAGTGTGGCTTGCACTTGCACCTCTCGCAAGCAACACCAATCCAAGTATCCATACGGTTGGACGTCAAGCTGGCGACCAAGTCTATCAATTCTCCCAACTTTGGATTGGTCTTGATATTATCTTTCGGCCGTTTTCTCTTTCTTTGGTATCTTCCAGCAGCTTAATACGACACGACGAGGACAAGACTCGACTTGACTGCTTTTCGTTCTCCTTCTTGGTAAGTTGAGCTACCTGTAGCTGTGCCTCAGCTCCATTGAACTTGGGCTTCCCTTGATCCACCTCTGCCTAGAGTCTGGATGTCTGCCTGCACACCACCCGCTCACCTTGCACCTTATTTACAAGAGCATGGGGTGATTCTTCGTCGTTGACCTCTGCACACCATTTGACTTTTCCAAAACCACGCCGACTTGTCAGGGACAAGCACGTTTCTAACTTGCGTTACTGTACCAGGCAGCCATACAACTACCGACCCCTCCTCCCACCTCCCTCCTCCATCATCCACCATTATTTCCATGTCATAGATTACAATTCCGACCGAAAGTGAGGGAAGCAGGACTCGCCACCACCCACCACCCATCATGGCGACCTCGATCAACAACCCGAACCCCAGCACCATCAATGCCCTGCTGGGGAAGCTGACCGACCCCGATCCCGACTTTCGTTTCATGTCCCTCGACGACCTGAACCAGATCCTCACCAAGCACAAGACCGACTTCCTCAACCATGACTACGGCCTGGCCTCCCGCACCGTCGACGCCGTCGTCAAGGCCCTCGACGACCAGAACGGCGAAGTCCAGAACCTCGCCATCAAGTGCCTCGGCCCTCTGGTCTCCCGCGTCCCCATCGCCGTCGTCGGCCCCACCCTCGAGAAGCTCACCTCCATCAAGATGCAGAACGCCGTCGACAACTCCCTCCCCTCCCTCGCCCTGCGCAATGTCATATCCGCCTTGCCCAAGCCCGTCCGCGGCGTCTCCCCCTCCCGTGAGGTCCTGGACACGTACAACATCATCAGCCGCGTGCTCGTCCCCCGCATCCTGGGCGTCTCCGCCACCGCCCCGGGCCGCCAGCCCGCTGCCTCGGAGACATCCGGTCTTTTAGACGAGAAGAGCGAGCCCACGTCCGAGGCTGTTGACGTACTCATCGAAGTCGTGCGCTGCTTTGGACCCCTCCTGCAGACCCTCGAGGTGGAGAAGCTACAAGAAGTCGTCGTCCAGGTCCTCGAGCGAAAGACCACCTCCTCTCCCGTAAAGAAGCGCGCTGTCGTGGCCCTGGCCATCCTCGCCCCATACCTCTCCGAAGATGTCCTCACCAGCCTCATCGCCAAGATGGACACGACCTTGAAGCAGCCCAAGCTGAGCCCCGTCATGCGCAGGCTCTACATCACCATCATGGGCTCGTTGGCCCGCTCCATCCCCCACCAGTTCGGCGACCATCTGCCCAGCCTTATTCCGCACATCTTCAAGGTTCTGAGCCAAGCCGAGTTACAAACACAGCTCGACGCCGTCAGTGAAGGCGACGACCGTGCCATGGTCGAGTTCAACGAGGTCCGGGAGGTGGCCCTGATCGCTTTGGAGGCTTTCCTGTCGTCTTGCGGCACTAAGATGCGCCCTTACACAGAGGAAGTCATTTCCGCCAGTCTGCGCTACCTCAAATACGACCCCAACTACGCCATGGACGACGACGAGGATATGGACGGGGATGAAGATGCTGAAGATGAAGACGGTCTTAGCGACGATGACGAGTTCGAGGACGACGGAGGTTTTGACGACGACGACGACGACGCTAGCTGGAAGGTCCGACGATGTGCGGCCAAGGCGCTTTACACTCTCATTTCCACGAGGAGCAGTGACTTGCTGGGCGGAGGCACATTGTACTCCGAGGTGGCCACGCCCCTCATCAAGCGCTTCGACGAGCGCGAAGAAAGTGTGCGCCTCGAGGTCATTAGCACCATGGCGCTGTTGATTCGCAAGACGGGCGAAGGCATTATACGGACAGCCAGCGCCGACGAGGAGTTGCTGCAATCCCTCCCCGAAAGCCGCAAGCGCCGACGCCAGGATAGCGGCGGCTTTTCCTACATGAATAAAGCTCCCTACGGCGCCAGCGGCCTGATGTCTCCCACGCGCGAGGAAGTCCCATCTACCGGACCTCGTGCCGACCTGTCCAATCTGATACCGCAGCTGATCAAGATCAGCACCAAGCTTCTCAAAGGAAAACAGATCCCCACCAAGCAAGCGATTGTCAACCTCTTGGATGACTTGATCTCGGTGCAGCACGGCGGTCTCTCGGAATACTTCGATCAGGTCATGCAGCCCATCATCGATGCCACCAAGGTCACAACGGGCAGCAGCATCTCTACCTCGGTAGCCCTATCAGGAGGCGCGGCTTCGGCGACCATGACCACTTTGCGTGTGGCCGTATTGGTGTTCATTAGCGACATCGCCAAAACCCACTCGTCCAATCTCTTCCAGGGTTACCTGTCCAAGATTGTGGCTGGCGTCGTTGCGGCTGTCCAGGACCGCTTCTACAAGGTTTCCAGCGAGGCCATTCGCACTGCCGAGGAACTGGTCAAGGCCATTACGCCCCCACGTGCCCGGCTGACATCCCAAAAATACAAGCCGGACTTGGAGACACTGTACGACATCATCATTGATCGAACTGCCGCCAACGATGCCGACGTCGAAGTGCGCCAAAAGGCCATCCAGGCACTGGGCACCCTGCTTTCTCGGACGTCTGCCACTGACGGGCAGTCGCTTCTTGACTCCGGGAAACGCCAAGCGGCGCTGGACCTCCTGCTGGATCGATTGCGCAACGAGACGACGCGACTCTATGCTGTGCGTGCTATTGACAACGTGGCGGCTCACACCCACGCAGGCGGTTCCCTGCAACCCAGCTGGATCCAGCCCGTTGCGCTTGAGCTGTGTGGCCAATTGCGCAAAGCAAACCGCGCCCTCCGTGGCGCCAGCATCCAGGCCCTGCAGCATCTGGTCATGTCGCCCACCTCCAAGGGACACCTCGAGCGCGGCACCGTCGATGGAATAGTGGCGGCCATCTTGCCCGTCATCACTGCCAATGACAGTCACCTCCTCGGCCCGGCTCTTCTGGTCCTGGCCCAACTGCAACAAGAGGACTCCAACGTCATCTCGACCCCGGGCCTTGTGGAAGCCATCTGCGCGCTGCTCAAGCACACCATCACCGGTTCTACCCAAGAAGCACTCATCCACCTGGTGGTGAGCGTTGGTCAGGTCGGTATGGCCAAGCCTTTGATGAGCGGAGTGTTGCATGTTGGCGTGGGAGGAGACCCTGCCGTGGTGGGCAAGGTCGCCGGTGCTCTATTTGTGGCGAGCCAAGGAAACGCTGGCGTGGAGATTGGCAGCTTCGTTCAGGAGCTCGAGTCTGCCAACCAGGCGTCGGACAATGCCCGGCAAAGCTTGGCTTTGGCCATCCTCGGCGAGATCGGTCTGCGTATGGGCCCCAAGTCGGAAATGAAACCTGATTTGTTCCTCAAGCAGTTCCATGAGGAACCCGACAAGGTCTCCATGTCTGCTGCCGTGGCACTGGGACGTGCTGGTGCCGGAAATGTGGCCGAGTTCCTGCCCGTCATTCTCAAGTCGGTACAAACTCAAGGCGCTCACCAATACCTTCTGCTACAAGCCATCCGCGAGATTCTTCAGCAGGTGGTGAACTCTTCTACCGACGTCGGCAAGTATCAGACTACGATCTGGGAGCTGCTCTTCAGCGCGTCGCAGGCCGAGGACAACAAGGCCATCTGCGCCGAGTGTATCGGCAGGCTCGCCATCATTGAGCCCAAGACGTACATCCCCAAGTTACAGGTAGGTGACATCCGGCTCGCATCTACAATACTTTTTCATGCTGACGAAACTAGGAACTTCTGCAAAGTCCGTCCCCCGCTTACCGCGCTGTAGCCATCCAAGCGCTGCGCTACACCCTGCCTGACAGCGATGAGGCGTTCGATACCATGTTGAAACCTGTGCTGGTAGAGATGCTGTTGACGGTGCTCAAATCCCCCGACATGGAGATTCGTCGCATCGGCATGACGACGCTGAACTCGGCTACGCACAATAAGCCCGACCTGATCCTGCCTCACTTGGGCGAGCTGGTGCCCTTTGTCATGGTCGAGTCCATCATCAAGCCAGAGCTCATTCGAGAAGTGCAAATGGGCCCGTTCAAGCACCAGGTCGATGACGGTCTGGAGGTTCGCAAGGTACGTCTTGTCTCCCTCTTGGTCGTCCCCTTTCCCATTTCCTATTTGTCTACATTCTCAAGATGTTCTCGACGCTAACCTTGGTGCCAATTTCAGAGTGCATACGAGACGCTGTACGCGCTCATGGAGAATGCTTTCTCCCGGATTAGCTCTCTGGAATTCTACGACCGCGTCATCGCCGGTCTGCGGGACGAGAACGACATTCGATCGCTGTGTAACCTCATGCTCAGCAAGCTTATTGTGATTGACCCCGACGAGACGACACGCCGCCTCGATACCATTGCCGAGTGCTACCGCAAGACGCTCAGCACGAAGCTCAAGGAGGGCTCGGTCAAACAGGAGGTGGAGAAGCAGGACGAGGCCAACAAGAGCGTGCTCCGCGTGACACTATTGCTGGCGGACCGGACTAAGACGACGTTGCCCACCGCTAACGCCGCCGGCGCGACCCCGAGCCAACAGACACAACAAGTCAGCAACCCCGTGTGGCAGCAGTACTGGGAATGGGTCAACAAGGACTTTGAGCGCCAGATCAAGGTCCTGAGAGATGAAAGCAAGGATTCGGTCTAGTATACCACGCCTCGGATCCTAGAGCAGGCCGCCATTCATGCCCGGCGGGTCGCCAGCTGGTATGCCGAGTCGGTTTAGGAGGACAAGCTACGGTACAACAACAAGAAGCCAAGGCTGGGGGGATTACTTGCTGAGCTCTCTTTGAACCGTTCATGAGCAGCCATGATTGAATGTTAAGGATTATATGAAACTGGGCTCACATCTTGTCTTTGGGTGAAGATGGACGGGCACGTGGGCGGCCCAAGCATGGCATGACGGGCAGTGTTAAAGCATAAATTTCCTCCCGTAGATGATGAATAATGAGTATAAGTTCGCTAACTCCTCGTGTCTTGATGCTGGTGAATTCGCTAGTTTGGAAATTATGCAGGACGACTACTGCGTACTTGCAGGGACGAAATCGGCATCTGTCTGTGCAGCCTCGTTGTCGCCTCAACGGCTGTGGGAAAGGTCTTTGCAGGTGACGGTTCGATGTACTTCTTGTCGGAGTGTGTGTTATCGACCGACATATGACAGATACATAGATATGGACTTCGTCGTACGTGAGTGTTACCTGTAGTCTACTTTGCTAACAAACTACCCAACGGCCTACACAGTGTCGAATTTCGGTCTTGTTGGGCTAGATTGGAGGAAACTGAGATGGAAGAACAACTTGATGGAGAGGTCCCTCGGGGGGTAAGCATCAAACGCACTAGTGGATGTTCAAACCCTCTAGACTGAAAATGTAGTATGGCATGAAGAGGATGGCTTTGCTTACTTTGTCGCGAGGTTCTATCTCAACTCAGCTGCTGTCTTGCTACTTAAGTCAGCCCATTCCGACCAGGCTGCCCCACCAGCGGCTCCAAGCCCCTTTGTTGGCGGCATGCTTCTTCACGTCCTTCTCCTCTTCCCACTTCTCCTTGATCAGCGCCGCCCGCGCCTTGGCCTTCTCGGCCTTCTCAAATTCCTCCTATGCACTATACGTTGGCGAAATATCCTAGGTTGGATATATATAGCGTATATTTTTAGGTGCCTACCTCGTCGAACAATCGCAACACCACCGCCCGCTCCCAGAACCACTCCCAACGGAGCAAGTTCCGCTTGGCGATGCCCCAAACGCCCAGCAGGACCAGCGGCACGATAACCCCCTAAAAGCCGAGCGTATTGCCCCATTGGGCCCATAAAGAGACGCCCAGGGCGTTGGCGCCGTCTTCGGCAATGGGAGCCCAGCTCAATGGCGGCGCCGAAGCGCAGCTGGTGGTGATGGTGGTTGTTGGAGGGGGAGCCACCCCCGTGATAGGCTTTGCGACGCTAGAATATAAGTCACCAAAGGCATCCTTTCCTTATATAAAGGGAACATATAACAAGAGACCATACGAGACGTCGCGGGGCAACACCCGAGGCGGCATCTTTGGCGCGGGAGAGCGAGCGAGCGAGCGAGCGCAACTGTTCTTGACCTGAAGGTCGTGACACCGAGACCAGGCCAAGCTGAAGAAATTGACAGTTTAATGAGGCATAGTAGTGGTGAATTGTAAGTCTTTGCTAGTTACGTAGAACATGATCTATTAGTACATGGTCACATATCTGATCCAGCAATGTTCTTTTGATGTGCTCGTCGGCAAGACACCAACCCATTAACCAAGCTTTCTGATTTGTTAGCCAACCATGGCCGCTTTGATTTTATCGACCAACCAATCCATTGAAAGACTTCGATCCGACCGACCCCTTGTAGATGACACGGCACTGCCACCACTGCCACGAATCCGACTCCTTCGATCCGACTTCTGACCAAATTCGAAGGCCCGAAAACCTCTTATTTGCCCCTAATAACCCCCAAAACCTTCCTTTCCCTCCTTTCCATTCCTGTAATAAGATTCGCGTCTGTGAACGGGGAAACCCTTTACACATCCCCTAGTTCTCTGAGGAGGGATGCAGTCCCCCACCGCCCCCCTTTTTCCTTTTTATTCCGGCAATTCGATACGCGTCAACGACCCGATAAGTCTCCTCCACATCCCCGCACTCTCCTCTTCCTTCTCCTCCAAGCCCGCCGGTGTTGTCGTCGCCACCGCCAACTCCGCCGTGAGCGTGGCCTGGTTGCCCAAGACGATCAGCCCGGCCCGTGCCCGCGTGAGCGCCACGTTCATCCGCCGCAGGTCCCGGAGGAACCCGATCTCGCCGCGTTCGTTGCACCGCACCGTGACGAAGACAACGATGTCGGCCTCGCGGCCCTGGAACCCGTCAATACTGGACACCTCGATGTCGCCGCCCCCCTGGAGGCCCGCCAGCGCCGTGGCCTTGAGGAGGGTCCTCTGCGCCGCGTAGGGCGTCAAGACGGCGATGGACTGGCGCTGACGCTCTTTCCGCAGCTTCATGCCAGTGTCGGGGTCGGTGGCGGGGCCAGGATCTAGGAGAAGCTGGCAGATGCGTCGACATAGCTCTGCCTGGCCCCGGTTGCGCTTCGACTTCTGGCCCAGGTCCTCGCGCCCGGCGCACTCGATGAACAGGGTCCGGGCCACGTCGCCCTCGTCGCTATCGGCAGGCTTCTTCGGCCAGGGGAATGCGGAAGGGGCAAGAGGCCGGTCTTGCGCCCGGATACCCGTGCGCAGCTCGCTCTGGTAGAACTCAGTGGAGCTGAACTCGCATATGGACGGATGCATGCGGTACTGCGTGTTCAGCATGCACGTCCGGACGCTGCCGCCGACACCAGCATCGCTTCTTTTCGCCCCGCTACATCGTGTATAGAGTCGTTCAAACAGGGAGACGTCGTAGCCCAGCGCCGCCGTCACTGGCTGCACCGTCGGGCGGAGCTGGACATGGTCGCCTACGAGTATGGCCCGCTGACACCCCTTGGTCAGGGGCACCAGAGACGCCGGCTCTGTCTGCTGGGAGGCCTCGTCGATGATGACGATTCCGAAACTCTGTTTTCTTAGGAGGCCGATGCCGGCTCCAATGCAGGTAGTAAAGGCGATGCGGCAGTTCTTGATGCGCTTTTCAGCCTCGCGCCTTGCCGCATGGTTGGAGTTGATCTCAGTGCCGGCCATGCCGTCCAAAGTGTGTTTCCTCAGATCCTCGGCTACTTTGCGTACCTTCAAGGAAATTAGCAAGCAGTTACAGAGCTGGTGCAGAAGAGATTACCGACCTCAGTTGACACCCGCAGAGCCATCGGCCCCTCTCTACCTCTCACGGTCAGATATCGTCTCATCACATTATCCACCGCATTGTGCGTCGGTGCCGTGACCAGCATCCTCTCTTCCGGGAACGTCTGTTGAAGACTCAATATGATCTCGACAATGGTCTGCGTTTTGCCCGTCCCCGGAGGGCCCCATATAGATACCAGGGGGTACATCAAGGCTGCATTCACGGCCTCCATCTGGCTGGCGTTGAGTTTTCCTTTCGGAAGACCGTCGAGAGCCGGGGGATCGTCAAAGCCAACGTCGCTTGTGGAAGGTGTCAATCCCAGGAGTTCTTCCCCAACCGCACATACGTCCTCGTCGAGACTGGCGAAGGAACGCATGGCCGTCAGCATGGTCTTGGATGTGACGAAAGACCCGCAATACGTGAGCGTCCAGGAGCACTGCTCCAGGAAAGGGGGTAGCGGATGGAAGCACTGGAACTTGGCCAGGCCTGGTTGGCTCCCCACCACAAGGGCGTCGATCGACACGAGCTTGGCGATTGGCCTATTCGAGGGGACCGACGCAGCCGTGAACCTGACATGAGCCGATGTCTCGGGCGCGGCCTTGGCGTCGATCCGGAAAGCGACTTCGACCAGGGGGTAACCGTCCTCGTCTTCGGGGAGGACCTTCAGGCTCAGCAGATCTTCCCGCAATACTTTCTGCTCCTGGGCTTCGGTAATGTGGTCTAGCGCAACAGCGACAATGTTGCGGGTGAAGTGCGCGATGACGGCCGGACGCCCGTAGAGGAGCCGCGCGCCCTCGCGCCCGAGACACTGGAGCAGGAGGTCTATGGCCAGCTCGGGCGACTGCACGGACAAAGCGCAGAGCTCGACAAGGCCCGCGAACCCGTCGAAGGAAAGAGAGTGTAGACGTGACAGCGCGGCCTCAAATGGTGAAATGACGAGGCCCGCTGCTCCATTGGCGGACAGGATAAGAGCCCTGAGGATATCTGGGCCGCGGTTCTGGATCTTAAGCGCTATGTTCTCGGGGAGAGTCCGGGTGCTCCAGGAATCTAGCCCGGTGAATCGGGCTGCCAGAAAAGGGTCGATTCGGATGTGATCAAGTAACACGCCCACACGCCACTCGATAATTTGGGGGCTTGTATTTGTGTCCCAAACCCGTGACAGCATGTAGTCGTAGCTCTCTATAATACGAGCTACGCAGTCGTGGTCGTGCAACCAGCGCAAAGTCCCCGACAGCTGTGACGCTGATTCGATACGGTTGATCGCCGACATGTCGCCATCTTTGACCAATTGTCGGATATAGCTAGGAACTTCTGCCCAGTCCACGTTGCTCAATGTTGGCATCGAGTACTCCTTTGGCTCTTGGTCAAACAGCGGGATAACCTCTCCGGTCTCGACATACTGAAGCCACAAGTCGAGGTTCCTCATGGAATTGACGTCCCGATTGCTGATGACGTAAATCTCCTGCAACTGGGTCAGTCAAAAGCTTCAACGTCAACGTCAGACATGATATAGAACTTACTGCAGCAAGTACTCCATTCCGATTTACTCTTCCGATGTGCCTCTGTAGCCCCTGGCTGAACTTGTTCAGCGCTACACTCACTCGGCAGTCGAAGTTCTGCCCTGCATCCAGCGTGGCCTGTCTCTGACGCCGGCGATCCCCTCTATCTTCCGTGTTGCGGTACGCGGTGTCGTCCGACGCCCTGCGTCCGATGAAAATCCAAGTGTTGGCGCGCTGGCCTTCGAAAAGCTGAAACAGATTCTCGTCGCAGTAAAGGCGGTAGTTCATCTTGGTCGGAAGGGAAAGTCGACTCGATGTCCCGGGCTCCTTGGATCGGGGGAAGGCAAAGAGGCGCACCCTGTCATCCACCAGGCAGTCTTGCGACTTCTCGATCTTCTGGGGTACGTAGATCGCCAGGGATAGCCGCTCGTCCACCTTCAGGACGATGAGCTTCTTGTGGAACAACTCCAGAGTCTTCGCAGTAGTGTCCAGAAAGGTAGCGAGGCGGTCCTGCGTGGAGTCAAACACTTGTTTCCAGCCTAGGCGATGGTCATTCAGCTTGAATTGGGTTAGTTCCTGCTCCGCCACGATACTCGAGGAGCACAGGGCGTTAAGCACAAGGCTTGGTAGTCCTTGGAGAGGAGGGAGATAGGCCAGGATCCAGTTCTTCTCTTCTGCCGTAAGTGCGTTCAAGTCGAGATACGACAAGAAGTCGACAAGAGATGCACCGTGTTTACGGCACCACTTTGCGACGAGTTTGACCAACTCGAATTCCGACGTGGCGATATCGTCGCGGCAAAGAAGGAGCTCCAAAGCGTCAAAGTCAAGCGCCTCTACGTTGGTGGGACGGATGCTTCCCCCTGAAATTGTGGCTTTGGCAGCTTCGTGCAGCTCATCTAGGATGAACTTTGGAGCATCTGGTGTTGGTGTGGGCTTATTCTCTAGTCGGGGCGGGACTTTGATTCGGTTGCCATCAACACACTGAGAAAAGAGCCGGTTGAGTTCCTGGCATTCGGGCGCCATTGAACCCTTGACGCGTGCCCAGTCCAGATATAGGTTTTTGACCCTGCCCAGCGAGGCGTTTGTGTACTTGGCGAAATACACCAGCCTGTCGTCATCAGTGATGGGGTTGAACTTGATCGGCTCCCTGGCGCCTGGATACTCGGCTGGCTGTGACAGCTTGGATGGTACCAGATCTCTGTCCCAGCACACAAAGACTAGGACAGATGCGTATTAGCCAAGGCACTCCTCGAGGTATCATCACAGATCATCGCTTACAAGTATCGCCATCAAGATCACCCCCTGACATCATATCCGCAGAAGGCCGCCTGCCACGGGTGGAGAAGACGATGCAATCCACGAGATGCGACAACGCGTCATGCTCGACAACTTTGAATTTCTGCAAATCTCCCGGGTGGAGGCAAGGGTTCCGCGTGACAAGGACCTCGGTGTTCCTGAGGGCAGAGGGCAGGCCGTCACCGTCCCTTGTGACCTTGACCGCACACTCGCCTTCCTTCAGCACATCCCACGCATCGCAGACGCCAAACAGCAGCCGCGACTGCGGCACGAGGATGCGGCAGCGCTGTTCGTCGCGCTTGTTGAGCATCTTGTCGTACTCTTTGTGCACGAGGGACGTGATCTGGGTCCGGACTGCATCGAGCGAGTCCAGGAGCACCCGCTCCGCCAGATCCGGCCGGTTGACGTAGCAGAGGAACCGGAAGGCTTGCTGGGGGTTTCTGGTGGCTTCGGCGAAAAATGCGAGATGCTCGTGCTGCTTGCGCAGCAGGGTGTTGTTGGAAATCCCGAGGGAATGCAACAGCACCACCACTTCGTCGTTCAGGTGCCCGAAGGTATACGGCTGCTCACCCGATCAGCTTATTGAAATCCCCTGCATGGAATCCTCCGATAATATACAATACTCCAGGATCATACAGCTTATTACAGCGTCAGATAAATGGTATAACTGGGCAAACCTGGGATAATTTGGTATAGCCTTGGAGCCGATACCATCCTTCAGTTGGAATAATCAGGTAAGCAATACTTTTGATCCGTACATAGAATACCGATCAACGTACTTGCCACGTGTGACTGTATGATTCCGGAGTGTTGTATACTCAGGCTAACTCACCTTGGAATACTCGACGACGGCGAAGGATAGATCATCTCCGCCATTGAACTTTTTCATAGACTTCCTGAACCGGAGCCAGGTGGGCCCATCCGTCATGGTAGGGTCGACCGTGAGAACCCCTTTATATCCCCTGTAGCGAATTTGGAACACGGAAGGCGAGTACCGTCTGTCGCGGAAGGTGAGCCGCAGTCGTCTCGCGACATCCTGAGCGAACCGCGGGGCCATCAGGCCACAGCCGTCGGTGAAGGTGTAGTCGTTCAGCTCGATGTCGGGTATGTCCTCACATCGTCGCTCCTCGACCTGCAGCGCAGCATGGGCGGTCGAAAAGAGAAGCCCGATACGTTTGGCCTTCTTGGCGACCGTCTTCATCTTGGCGAAGTCGCCGAGCGACTCGACCATGCGGCTGACTTCGTCCTTGGGTGCAGCAAACAGAAAGCAGGTACGCGACTTCAGCTGGCTGTTGCTGTGGCCATAAAAGTGGTAAGTGACGCCCTGGAGGGTTATGCCGGAGCGCAGAAGACGGACGACATAGTCAGTGTGCTCGCGAGCGGTGGAGGGCTGGATGCCGCCTCCTTCGGGCTTCAACCCGGGCGGAGGTCGAAAGTCACCCACGGACAGCAGGAGAAACTTGTCCAAGGGATGGTTTTTGGTGATGCGGTTCTCTTCGTGCGCAGTAAACGTGAGAGTCATCCTCTGTTCGGAGCCCTTGGTGGTCAGAGTGACAGTTTTTACCAAGCCTTTCTCGTTGAGAAGGTGGGAGCTTTTGAATTCTGGGGCAAAATTCCATTCACGGTCATCCAGAGTCACCTCGTCCTTCAAGGTGTACTTTACTGAGGTGAGATTTTGCGCTTTTGGTGCCATGCTGCAAATATCTGGGAATATTGTTGTAGTGAGAGTTGAAGTTGGTATTGGAGGCGCAGATGTGTAGTCACTTGGTGACAGAGGTGAGAGTTTGTCGATGATTGTTGAGTGATGAGGTTGCATTAGAGCTAGCCAACTCTCCCAATCGTACGGCATTCTCATTGGATATTCTGCTTGTTTGCTACGGCAGCCCGCGTCAGCTTCATGCGGGAGTCCGCCGATGAGGAGACTTCAATTTTTGGCGAGGCAACAACACCCGTTACTGATTTCTTCTCATCCCACTTGCTTTCGTCGTCATTCTAAACCCCTTTTCAAATATCTTCAACCGCGGCATGTATTGCTCCCCTTTTTCAACATGTCAACTTCACCCCAAAACATCTATATAATTGGTGCCCAGAGTACTGGTAAATCTACTCTTGTCGATGCGCTCGAAGCCCATTTCCACCAACACACTGCCTCTTCATATCCCGCTCCTATCGTAATCCGCGAAGTGGCGCGCGCTGTCCTTCGGGACCACGGCTTCACTGCGCATGATATCCGAACATCCCCGGCGCGCGCGCTAGAACTGCAACGGCTGATTCTTGCGGCACAGGCCAAGGCAGAGCATGAGGCGGCATCTTCATCTCAGCCTTGTTGGCTGATCTCGGACCGCTCGGCTATCGACCCCGTCGTATACGCGTGGCAGTACGTCGGATCGGAGGCGGCCAAGGCCCTGATGGAGTCCGCAGAGTGGCAGGCCATGCGTGATCGGATGGCTGAGTCGTTGGTAGTTGTCTGCGAGACCGGCGTGGAGTGGCTGACCGATGATGGGGTGAGGTTGATGCCTACCGGGAGAGAGGAATGGGCCAAGACGCATGAGGTGTTTTGTAACGTGCTTGATGTGGCCACCGTGAATTACGTTGTGTTGCCTTGCAACCTGAGGAGCACTGAGGAAAGGCTAACATTTGTACTTCGGGACTTAAGAACACGGTAGTCGCCGAGATGCAAGGGGTTGCCAGATTGCCAGCTTGTTCTGAAACTCTTATACCTCTACTTGGCCTGGGAAGAGGTACTCGGTTTCTTCTTATAGAAACGATTGCATTCTACACTTAATACTACCATCTTGTGCCCGGAGTAGAAAGAAGGGCCATCGCCTACACCCTGCGGGCAACGGTTTTCTTTCATTAGTGGTGCGCGCGAGCGCAACCACACACCCCCTAATGAGCTCTCAAAACCTTCTTTGGCGGTGTAACGATACCAATCTCTCAATCCACCCATTGCTCTCGTTCATTAGGACCAAACCACCACCCGCATCCAACCCTTATCCTCGTCTCCCTCCTCGCCTTCCTCGCCTTCCCCTTCGAGGGGAACCCGCCGAATAAGAAGACTTTATCCAGCCTGATCGAATGCATGCTCCTCTTCCCGCCTCCAGCGATGTGCACGAACTTGGCCCTCTCCGCCAACTTGGGCGGAACCTCGATCTAGCCCCTGACCGAGAGCTTCTAGGCCTTCCCCTTCACGTACTCGATGGCTCGTTGCGGTGACGCCACGAATCCGATCGTGTTGATGGGCCTGAACCCATTGTACGTCTTGTGAAGAAGCCTCAACGTAATCCTGTCCAACTTCATCTCAGCGGCTATCCATCTCGGTCTCGACGTTTAGATATCATTTAACGGTTTATATTTTTGATAGTCAGATCGCTCTTCATCCCGTTTATAAGTACCGTTTAATTATCCGACGGACTTGAGTCCCAGTCTTTTGGTAATTTAGGGAGAGCTGCAAGACGTCATGAGTCGCACATCAACAGGCTGCTTTACATTTTGAAGATAGGTACGAGGTTGACGTTGGTAGGCCAGTCACAGAAGATGAAGCTAGACAAAACGAAGTGCACCGACCTACTGCTTACACATGAAATCAAGGCTCAATGGTACCTAAGACTACGACTCGGGGAACGACGGACAGTTACCGGTTACCGTAGAAGTCATGATTACCAGGAATAGAGACCAACCTACTCGCTTCTCGAATCTCATTGCTCTGCAACCGTCGATGATAATCTAAGCGCTGCAAGTAGACACCAATGACTTGGTAACAGGGATGTGACGCGGCTCCACGTCGGAAGCTCGGGAATCTGCCGTGGCTATCGTCAACCAGTGTGAACAGACAGCAGCTGAACTAATCCTGACTACATGTTTCATTCCAAAATCATATCCATAACACCTCGCCAGGCGTTTACCAAGTTACGATTGGTGCCGAGTCACAGCAGTTGACGCTGACAGTAAGCAATCAATCAAGCAATCACCGCCGGGCGCTTAGCATCGAGTGACAAGCGGGCCAGTCCGTCAATGCGACGCTGGCTGAGCGGATGGATCCTCCCGCCAATCCATAAACCTCCGAGTGTGTGCGGGTGGAGATAAACGAACAAATTGGTCCGGGATCAAGCTGGTTCAGTCCCCTCCACTTACCTACGGATATGCGCGCGGGAAGAAACAGAGCTGGCGCCCGCGTGTCAGCTTTGCACTTGCACTGGCGGGCGATCCTGCTGGGGGAACGCGGGGCTGGTAAAATGAAGGGGTTCATGTATGCTGCAATGCGCGACGATGCTCCGAGAACTTTGAGCATTGCGGAAGCGAAAGATGAAACTCGATCAGACTAGTGCATAATTGGATGAGATCGACGTAATCCGAGTGCATGGTCACGAACAGGCGCCAGGAGCGCTGAGAACAAGACACCTCCAAGACCAAATGCAAGGTTCTCACGATGGCATCAGCAATGTCAATTGATATGTGTATGATATGTGAGTGTATATGACAGTGAAAGGAAATTTATGTGGATATCAAGTTTGGATGCGATATATGCATGCGCGTAGGGGGAGTATCATCTTCTTCAAAACAAGGGGAAAACACAATTCGATCTGCCAGACTCCGACTCGATGTAGGCCCAAAACTCCCAAGATTTGTTGTTGTAGTAGTTGTTGTTGTTGTAGAGTAGAATCCAATCACACTTCCGACTACCACACCACCAGTGCCCGTCCCGTCCCCCATCCACCCGAGAACCACGCACCCATGCGGTTCCTAGCCTACATCCTATGTCCCGTCCCTATATATATGCTAATCATTTTGCGCCGTTCGTAATCGTGTTCGTCGCCAGTGGCTGACGAAGTTTGTAGAAGCAAGGAAATTCATAAACCCGTATTGCTCCAAGAAAGGTGGGCAACCGGGGGCGATGTCCGAGGACATCAGAAAGTCGACGTGGTCCGGCTGTGGAACAGTCGCTGTCTAGAGGCGAAGGTAGTGTCGGTGAAACCGGCCGCTTCCAGACGCTTGCGCTTCGACATGGACGATGTCGGCGTGGGCGTCGACCTCTTCATGTAAAAGGAATCCGAGACGCGGCTGCCTCGCGACGAGTGCGAGCGGTCGCTCGGCGACGGGGTCGGAGGCAGGAAGGCCGAGTGGGAGTCGTAGTTGAAGGTGTGGTGCTGGGGGCTCATGAGCTGCTCCGGCATGTCCTCGTCGTCGTCTTCGTCGTCGGTTTGTGGTGCGTACAGCGGACCCGATGGCTCAATCTCCTGCGAGTCCATTCGTGACCAGGTCAGCGTGGGGCTCCGTGTCGCGTCCTCGAGCAGCTTCATACGTTCGCCTTCGAATTCATCCACCTTGGCCTCGATCTCCCGGAACTTGGACTCCCAGACATCCGAGAACTCCTTCATCTTCTCGTTGTCGGGTAGGGTGCGGACCTGGCGCGAGACGCTCTCGATGGCCTTCTCGCCGCGGTTGACGTCGTGGGACAGCAGCGTCGTCTGGGCGTCGATGGATCCCATGTTGTCCTCGACGGCCTCCAGGCGCTGGCTCATGGCCTTGGTGCGGCTGTCGATGACGCGGAGGCTGTCGTCGAAGGCATCGGCTCTCTGGCTGGTAGTGCGGGTCTTGCCCTCGACGGATCGTAGAGTCTCCTCGACAACGTTGAGACGCTGACCGAGGGCTCTCTGGACAATGGTGGCGGCCTCGACATCCAGCTGCTTTCCGTCCATGATGCGCACGCCCTCCTCGAGGGCCTCGACGCGCACGCTGACTTCACGGTAGATGGCATCGAAAGATTCCTTGTTGAGCTTGGTGCGGAGGCCGTCCTCGAAGACCTCGACGCTCTGCTTCAGGCGGCGGCGCACATCGTCATCAATCTCCTCGAGGCGCTGACCCAGGGACTTCTGAACATGGCTCTCGATGGCCTTGACCTTGTCGTCGAGATCCTGTTGGAAACGCTTCTGCGTATGCTCCTCGATAGCCTTGACCTTATCATTGAGGTCTTGCTGGAAACGCTGGGTGTAGCCTTCGCTAGCCTTGACCTTGTCGCTGAGGTCCTGCTGGAAACGTTGGGCGTGGCCCTCGGTAGACTTGACCTTGTCGTCGAGGTCTTGCTGGAGAAGCTGAGCACGCGCCTCGATAGCTTGGACCTTGTTGTCGAGATCCTGCTGGAAACGCTTCTGGATGGCTTCGACCTGCTCGGCGATTTGCTCAGCGAGGATCTTCTTGCTGTGGGCCTCGATCTCGTTCAGGCGACGGGCCATCTCATTCTGCAGCGCAGTCGCATCAAAGTTGGCGGGCACCTTGATCTCTTCCGCGATAGCGGCCAAAGGTGTTTGCGGTTGTTGCGTTTTGGTAGGGCGTCCGAAGACGGTTCGGAAGATCCAATAGGAAGCGAGGAGGATGACAAGCAGGGTGGCGCCAAGGATCCACGGATCAATGGGAGCGCCGCCGGTGAGGAAAGCGAGGCGCTGATGAATCACATTTGAGGCGGCAGGCTCTGGCTGGATTGACGCGCCCACGCCGGCACCTGCAGCAGATCCCGCGCCCGGACTTGTCGCATGCCGGTGTTGATTCGCCCTAGAAGACAGTGTCTTGGAAGTCGAGGTCGAGGATCCGGGCCATAGCAGGCTGCTCCAATCGATAACAGCCGGCATGGTTGGTCGGGGTTTTTTTTTCTATGATAGGTAATACACACACCGCTCGGATCGATGGCAACCCAAGAGATAAGAATATTATAAGAGGACAAATACAAAGAAAAAAGATCAATAGTTGCTTTCTCCCATCTTACCACAAGACAGAAGATTGTACAAGATGACAGAAGTTGTATAAGATGGATAAATCAAAGGGGAAAAGGAGGAAGTGGGAGATAGATTAGTTTTATTTTCGCAATCCCAACGAACTGGCGGTCGGCCGGGGTTGCAGATGGCAGATGCGCGCAATGGCAGAATCCCAATGGCAATGCGTAGTGACCCTAGCCTGTCTGTACCTGCTGTACCTGCTGTACTTGTCCTGTACTGGGCAAGTCTCAACTGGCAGTAGTCCTAGGTTACTGATTGAGCAGATTGGAAAAAAAAGAAGCGGTCTCGAGGGTCCGCGGGAACCAACGTTTTCCTGCCGTGTGCCCAAATGAGCAGCCCAGCGAGAACCCCCAGTAAGTCCTGCCGAGCGGGGACATGTGATTGGTTGGTCTCCAGTGTCATTAAAGCGTCCACCAAGCGCTCCAAGTATATCTCAGCACAAAGTGTATGGCGCAAGTACCAAGCTCAGTAGTAGCTTGCCAGCCCCTCGTGGTGCAGAGGCCAGCTCAGTTTCTGCTCTAGCTAAACCTCTGTTGGACGTGTTGGACGGAAAAAGATGAAGAAGGCCACGAAGACCCCTCATCCTTCTGATCCCTCATCCCTTGTTCACCCCACCGGACACCTGGCCATGCTTGTCTAGCCTGTCTAGCCTGTCTAGCCTGTGCTTGCTTGCCCGATTGAGCATCCCAGGTGGATAACCCGTCGCCCATAGTGTCACCTTGGGAAGCTTGGGATCTCGAAAATTCAAGCGATTCGCGATCTAAGCCGTCAACGTGTCGGTGAGCCACTTTGCGATGCAACAGGTAACCTGCTATTGGCGAGGCCATCTGCGAGGCACAACCAAACCTGCGAATCGTCGGCCTTAGATCTTGGTGATCCGCTATTGTGAGAGGTTTTTTCCCTCTTTTGCTTTTCCTGCTCTTGGCCTGCTTCGCCTACTTTTGGCTCTGCACATGTGAGTTGTGTTATGCAGCCCAAAGTCTGACCGACTCTGGCGCCATCGCCTGGTAGGCCGAAGGCTGGGAGTAGCTGGGATGCGAATGGAGACCCGAACCCACGACACACGACATAGCCAGTATAGCTCACGATGCACAACCTGTAATGTAGCAATTTTACGACTCTCCAGCCTCCCAGCCGCAGGAAATGAAACCGGGCCCCTCCATAATCACGAAAATTTCAACAATGCCACTCCGGAATCTGGCCTCGGCGCCTGCTCATCATCCCAAGGCATCAAGCATCGCGTCATAACCCAATCGTGTCTCTTCCTTCCTGTTCCTGATCATGATCAGCCAGCCCAGCCCAGCCCAGCCCGATGGTCGATTTTTTCCCGTCTTCCTAATCGGGACAGCTTCCCTCGAGTCAAGCCACGCTAAAACTCACCGCATGTTGCTCGATTCGGGAATGTCTCTAGCCGTAGTCTTCGGTTCCTGCAGCTATAGATCTACGAAATAATGTCGAAATGACTCTGGGATACCCCGGGCACCGCGGAAGAACTTGACAGTTCCCTCGCTCAGTTTACAGTATTAGCCTTCTTTTCGCTGCCGGGTGTTTTCCAGACAGCCATGTGGTGGGTGGACGGCATGGTGGACGGAGAGCCCGCTTTTGTGTCGCGCCGCTCGCTGGGGGAGGCGCCATAAGGTGCCATAATACCCGCCAGGTCGGTTCGTTGCGCGCGCATCACATCCCTCCCGTCCCCATTTCTGTCTGCACTGCATCGCATCGAGCATCGACGTATCGCGGCAACGCATCATGACTCAACTATTCGCAAGTCACGGCAAACTTTGCTGGGCTGGGCTGGGCTGGAAGGGCCTGAACGATGGCAGCATTCGAGCCTGACTAAACCATGACTGACTGGCTCTTCGACCGACATACACCCGCACTGTTGGGTGGTGACATACTTCAAGTTGCATAGTGGCACGCGATCTGGCACAAGTTTTGGGTCGAAACCACAACAATCGAGGGGTTCTGTGGGGTCACGATCCACGAGGATGGAGAGCATCCATCCAGCCCATCCAGCCCATCCGAGCATAACACGCATTATGAAAGGGGGCAAGTTAAGTGAATAATATAGCATTAAGTCGTATCATGGTGAGGTCTAGCAATCTGTCCAGACTGCTGATGCTATGGTATGGTTCCTGTCCCCATGCTCAATTTCCTGGCAGAAGACCCGTTCTGCGGCATGTGTCCGTCCCCCCTGCCCCCCTTTCATTCCAACCAAACCAAGAAACGCCTCCCCAGAAGCAACCGCCCGGGTTCCGTGCGGGTTTGTTGTGTATCCACCACGAAAACCTGCTGATTAAGTGTTTACAAAATGATGTATGAAAAGAGAATGGGTATGGGTATTATTCGAAAGAGTTCATGCTAGATGTGCGTATGTAGGTACGTACGTAGGTACCGCACTTATGCACCCGTGAAACCGCATCCCTGCTTGCCGTCCACGTTGGATACGGCCTGCGCCGAGCAGACGCCCTTGGGCTTCGCGCAGCAGCCCGAGGCACAGTCGGCGTCGCTGGTGCACTGGCCGGTGATGAACTGCGAGCCGTCGCCCTTGCCCACGTTCTGGGAGCCCGGCTTGGATGGATCGGCGGCGGCGGCAGCAGCACCGGCACCGGCGTTCTTGCCCTTCTTCGCGGCACCACCAGCACCAGCCGCGGCGGAACTGCTGGCAGCGGCCGCAGCAGAGGAAACGGGCGTGCCACCATTCGCAGCGGCCGCGGCGGAACTGCTAGCACCGGCCGCGGCCGACGAGACGGGCGTGCCACCGTTGGCGGCGGCGGCGGCGGAACTGGTGCCCGCCGCGGCCGAGGAGGTGGGCGTCTTGCCGTTGGCGGCGCTGGTGAAGCCGCAGCCAGCCCCGCCGTTCTCTTCCGCGACGGCCTTGGCCGCGCACGCGCCTTTAGCCTTCGCGCAGCAGGCCGAGGCGCAGTCGGCGTCGCTCGTGCACTGGCCGGTGATGAACTGCGAGCCGTCGCCCTTGCCCACGTTCTGGCTGCCGGCGGCTTGGCGGGCGGTGAGGCCGCTCAGGGGGTGGTTGGGCATGGCCATAGCCGTGACGGCGAAGGCCAGAGTTGCGGCGATGGAGATGCGGACCATTTTGGGCGGTTTGTGGGTTAGTTTTTGCTGGGTAACGACGTAGGGGGTGAGTTTGTGAGTTTAGAGTCGAGTATGGTGATACTGGTGTTGGTAGTGGGATGTAAGGGATGATGAAGATGATCGGTCTGATGTTTCTCTCAAACAGCAAGCAATCACCATGGGTTGATTTGCATTTAAATACTTCCGCACTCGATACACTCGATACACTCGATACACATCGCATCGCATCAACCGCATCATGGCAAAATGGCCAAGTCTTGGATCCCCAAGAGTGTTTCCAAACCCGGATCGCCGCTGGTGGTGGAACCGATCACCTCCGGGGGGCTGAGCACGCCGGGTTCTGCTCGGATCTTGGTCGTCAGGCCAATGTTTGACATGCGCACCCTGAGTTCCTTCAAGACTACCTACCATCAACCGTGGAGTATGCTTGCACGTCAGCAGCTACCAAACAGGTCATACCGCAGGATTTGATATGCCTTCCCAAAGAGGACGTTGAGAACGAAACGGATGCACTGCTTCGAGTTGCAGATAGCCCGCTTGGCTGGTAAGATTGGCAGTGCGGCTTCATAGCATATTGTCGGCTCGACTAGACATTTACACATATAATTAAGCTTAATGAGGATCAGGCTGATCTCGAACTGTAGACTAGTTTCACTCGTTGATATCATCCAAGTCGTCACTCAAAAGAAACAGGCAGTCCATTCATCCATGGGATCCAAGGTTCAGCCCAGCAAATGCGTTTCCAGTCGAGGAATGGCGACAATGCGGACGACGAAATTCGATTTCACTGCGCAGCCTGTCTCTCTCGACCAAACATCGATGCAAACCAAACGGAACATTTGGGCAAGAAACTTCCGGTTACAGCCGACGATGCGACGGTCGAATCAGCGTGCGTAATGGGTGTGGGTAATAGCTGGGCTGACGCTCCAAACCCTACGTGGACTGTATTCTTGGGCCAAAGTCCAGACGGATTTCTGGACGGAAGACTTTCGGATGAGAGAAAAGGGATGAAAGATCAGATAGTGGATGGCACGTAGTGACGATGCATTGTTTTGGAGTATTGGGGTGTTGCGATGTTGCAACAGAAGCTGACGGTTGTGGCAAGTGGGAAACGCTGACGCGTTACACATCATGGCTGGCAGTGTCCGAGTGTGGCTCAATCCAGCATGCTAACGCCGAATTCGCAGCCTCATACTCTCCGTAGTCGCTATCAATAGAAACATCGACACGTCTTTTTTCCATCTACAGAATGCTTAAGAACGGCCAAACAGGCCAAGTACCGTAAAAGAAGTGGAAGAAACCGTGCTCGTCACAAGCTGTCACAGGCCGTGTCGGAGGTTCTCTGGGGAATAGCAGAAGGAGGGCATGGAGGGCACGCAGAAGGGGACGAGCGCAGGTGAAACGGGAGCGCTGATCTTTTGATCCTTTTAGGGCTGCCCAGCTTTGGCAGCGCCGCAGCGCCGCAGCGCCGCAGCACCAAAAACCGGCCGCTATCGCCGAGCAAAGGAGGCTCAAACATGACAACGTCAATGGATGCTCCCATTGCAACGTTGCCAATCTCACCGACTTTATGCTTACTTGCTTCGTCCTCCTTAGCCCGGCTGTTGTTGACTTTTCGGCTCTTACCTACTGCCGTTTCCTCGCAATTTTGACCAATTTTGAGGCTGTTGTTCCTCCCCGGCCTGGCTTCCACTACCCAAGCACTCTCTGCTTGGCTTGTTCTTCATCCTCCTCCCCCTAAACCTTAGGGATTCGATTCCGGAGACACAGACACAGACTGACACCGTCACAAATGGAAGGGGTGCTTGGGGTCCAACGTTTGAGTAGTTTTGCCAGAGGACTCATCATCCTGCTAAGAGACGAGAATATGGAACGGAATTTCAATTACACAACACAACAGAGCCCGAGCCCGAGCTCCAGATGGCTGCCGATTGAAGAGCAGCTGCTGCGAAATACTACTGCCTTGACTGGTGTCATGCCATTTACCCGCCGCCTGCGCGTCCAAGCCCCCATTTCGCGACCAACGACGGCCCAGCTGCGCTTCTTGCCGTAGAAGCGCCGGCCATGCCATCATGTCATCTTCTTGTACCATCGCCGTGTTTTCGCCTGCTTCTTATTTCTTTTTCTCCCCTATACCCGATACCTTTATCATAGACTCATCGCAGAGGCTCCAATTGGCCGCTTACTTCTTCGACTTTATCCATTCGACTATTCGCCATCTCATTCGCCCAAGTCTTCATCATCTTCCTGCCTCTGGAGATCCTTTTGTTTTGCAGCCGGTATAGGCACTAGCATCGCTTCCGCTCAGTGTTTTACTGCTGTTATTGCCGGCGCATCCGTGCCTTTTCGAGAACGTGTCGGGGGACTCAGTGCGAGACGGCCTCGGCGCCTGAGAAAGATCCGACAGCAGGACCAGATCACCGGCACATTCGTTGTGACCACGGCGACAAACGTTTGCCGACACGACCACTTCCCCGATTGCCAGGCGCCGTCTTTAGAATCCTGTCATTTTACAACTCAAGTCAGCGCGCTTTACGTTTCATACCCATTTCTGCTGGCTCCTTTTACTTACTGTCACGATGAAACAGCATCGGAGAAGCGCAGCGACCATGACGAAGATGGCGCCCGAGAACAACACCGAGAGTCCCAACTTCTTCGACCTCGGCAGGTCGGTTCGCCAGAGCATCGGCTGCGGGATCCACAACAGTACGCATCCGTGAGAATGTCGAGGCGAAGCAGGTCCAGATGAACAACCTTGAAACCGCGGCCTGGCAAAAGTCTGAGAATCAGTTGTTAGCCACCATTCATCTCGCACAATCAGTCCATCGCTCCCGCCGCCGCCAAACCACACTTACTTCCGGGGTCGGGGTAGAATTGCCAGTACTTGTAGAAAGGGCGGCAACCTGCAAAAAGCGTCACATGCACCGTAACCCAACTGATGAAGATGAAGCCGAAGGCGACTTTGATGCAAAACTTGTAGCCAGCCAGTTCATGCTGACATTATCATATGGATTAGTACATTCTGATTTTCTTATGACCTTCCAACAAGATAAAAAGCAATCTCACTGTGAGTCGGTAGTAGAACGCGCAGACGGCCATCTTCAGCGTCCAGAGCATCGCGGTGTAAATATTTTGGCCAGCAATCTGTGTTTTAGATCCCTCGATACTGTGAGATTCCTGCATCAGTCCCGTGTTCCTACAAGCTATAAGCAAGGAAGACGAGGGGGGAACTCACATCAGCCACGTCATAATAGGATCTTTGGCACATTTTGCCCTGCTCTCGTCGTCCAGGCCATTGTTAGCAAAGCCCAACCACCAAGCGGTGACACTGTAGGCCAGCACCACCTCAGCAATGTAGAGAAACTGTACACCATACGTTTTCGATCAGTACATACATGTGATGTCTTCATATGAGATGAGCTGTCCTCGTCGTACTCACCGCAGTTATAAGCATCAGGTAATCGTCAACAGCCAGCCTGCGAAAGCCCATGGTGGCTACACGCAAGCCCGTGCGGGCTGCGATGACGGAGAGACCTATTCCCAGGAGAGTCCAGCTCTCATCAAAAGAACGCAATCTCTCATCGAACGAATACCTGCTCTCGTAGTACGGATACAGGCTCTCAAGGTGTGGGTGATGTTGCTGAGATGATGATAGCGTAAGAGATTGGCAAGGGACATGAGACGGAACTATGCCGTGTTCTTTAGTTATGACGTTGCCAAAAGTCGAATGCACAACGATCTTGAAACTGAGATACTGCTGTGTAGTGTGATCAGGCAGCGAGTATGACCAATTGCAATCTCATCAAATATCTGTGAAAATCGAGCATGAATTCATAATTTTCTGAAGCAAAGTCACGCTGGGGCTCTTCTGTATTTTCTTTAACATGAGCTTTATAAAGTAATGGGCATGATTCAAGATGACCGTGAGCCAGCAGTATGGCCAAGTCACCAGTAGAGACCATTCACAACCAATTCAAAATCGTCGCCGGATCCAAGTCATCATCAAAGGCACAACACCAACAAAGAAAAGTCATATGCAAAGCCAAGTCCTTGATACATCTGTGGCACAGACACCGCCCACTCGGGACAGAAGATTATCAATACAAGGCATAGATTAGCCAGCCATTTGGGACAAGACTGCCGCAGGTAGCTCGACGAGGTGGGACGGAAGTTCCTTACATCACTTTGTTAGTCGACAAGAATCCGCACTCAACCATGAGGATATTGAATGTTGTCTATGGACGCCTATTGGGCAAGTGCATGTGAGTTAAGACGGAAGTCCTTCACGATCTTCTAGGCCACAAAATTATCAGGGGCCAACATGGAAGGACACAAGCATGCAGTGGTGCTACTTTTTTTTTTTAATAATTATCCGATCAGCCAGGCTGACCCAGCAAACTGAATCACTCTCAGTGGTGCTTACAATCACTGGCACTGGTATTCACAGTAACCTTTTCGTCTAAGTGTTACTGCAGGCTCTGTCTGGGCTGCAAGTAATTATGACAGCAGATAATCTCGAGTACCCTAATTACAGTTAACTATCGTCCCAAAACACCAAGCCATCTTGATGGCCCGTCCCAAGTTATCAGGCTATACTGAGGACCGAACGTGCCAAAACAAACCCCAGAGGAACTTCCATAGTTTTGACATGAATGAAATATAACGTCTATGAAAATCAGACTCAGTGTCCGTGATGATTAGAAGATAATAATTGTGTTGTGTCTAACCACTGGTAAATGTGATCGAAACCCGTATGACAGTAGCAAAAGAACTCACCGTCGCCCCTGTGCCTCAGTGCCCCTCCGTTGCCCCCCGTGCCGGCGCCGGCCCTGTCGCCGAGGTGGGGATGGTACTCAACGATCCGGGCGAGGGGTACCAAGGTTTATTTGAATACAATCAGCCTGGGATTGCAGTGTTTTGCAACCAGTAACTGCCGTGGCAGAGTATTTAGGTACGAAAAATTCCCAGGGCCAGCTTGGAAATCTTTTCCTCTTTCACAGCACAATCCCTCCACAGAGCTGTTTTCTGTTGAGTGATAATTATTCCGTCCCAAGTCCCCCACCCCCAACACCGATCTCCGCAGCCTACCCTTGAGCATTGTTACTGCATCATTGATCTTCGCCATCTTCCCTCACCCACCATGTCTCCCTCCCGCAAGAACTCCGCTCCCAAGAAGCGCGTTTCCAAGGAGAAGGTCATCAACCCCTTCCTACCCGCTTCATCTGCCATCAAGGGTTACATCGACCACGATGATCTTCGATTCGTCTGCATGGAGAACCATCCCATGAAGCCGTACGGATGCAAGACTCATATCCTGAACAAGAAGGGCTCAATCGTCAACCACAAGCACAAGGTTCACCACGACCCTAACAAAGAGACCGCCTACAAGAAGTTGAAGGCTCCCAAGAACGGAGGCATCTCTTGCAAGAGATGCGGCAAATCTACGGTTTCCAACCTCCACAGCTTAATTCAACATTACCGCAGCGAGCCTGGTAACCATGGTGGCCTCGGAACTCAGCTGGAGCTCTTCTACGAGTACCCCGAGCTGACTGACTGTAAGTTCTTGCGTACACCCGATCCCTCACTGCAGCCCAAGAGAACCGTCTGAACTAATGCCAATTTTTAGTGGTCAAGGACCCCGTCTTCGCCGAGTACTGCAAGGAGAATGACTTCCCTATCGCTTAGAGAAGAACCGGTTTGCTCGACAAAGGACACTATGGCGGGGTGAGAAGCAAGAGAATCCTTTTGCTTAGCAAGATGACTATTTCTCTTGAAGCTTGCAGTTCAGATGGAGGAGTCACAATATGGTGAAGAATCAGGTAGCAGCAGTGCAATTTCGCAGCATCGCTTTCTCGCGCATAGCAGCAGAAGGAAAATCAAAGAACACCGTATTGCCATAAGCACTCAAATTCCCAGTGATGTGATGTGACGTTATTGTCTCCAAGTGAATGAAAAGTTTGATATCCATCTTCTTTTTTGTTATAACAGCATTGTTTCAGACGATAGAATGAGCGATAGCAGATGCTTCAGATCATCAGGGCACCAACATCTCCAATTTGGGACGGCTTACCTTTACTAGACACAGTTTTGTTACTTGGGACGGAATAACTACCCAGATCTCGGCGGTACACGGCGGAATTCCATACATTGTTCCATTACTCGGAAACTGGACGAGCAAGAATGAATTGACCAGAGAATGGTATTCTATTTCATATGTTCATATTAAAGTGTACATATGTATTAGTAGTGTATGAAGCTGTGCTTGGGGGTCTCATTAGGAACGAAGATAGAGGCAAGAAAGAAAGAGAGAAAAAGTAACGTGATCATGGACGCATGGACGCCTGCATAAACCAACACATAGACATCATGACAATCCATCATCACAACAGCCCTATCGTCCCAACCAGCAAGCCAGCTACCACACCAACCATGATCCGGACCCCACCCCTGCCTGGTAGCGAAGCCCCCTCCGAAGTGGCAGCACTGCCACCCCCGGGACCGCCACCTCCCTTCCCCCCACCAGAGCCCCCGCCACCCCCTGACCGGCCCCCCGTAGCCGTGGCCTCGGCCTTCTGCGCGTCGTCCAGCACGCTGAACTCGGCGTTGTGCCAGGCGTCAATGTACTGCGCCACGTCCGTCTTGACGGGCGCGGGCACGTCGCTCTGGTACCAGCCGTTGGTGGTGACGGCGGCCCAGCCCCAGGCGGACTGGGCGATGGACGCTGAGACCTGGGGGGAGTCAGCGTCGCCCGCGTGCGAGATGGCCGCCACAATGGTGGCGTAGTCGTCCCGTCCCGCGAACGAGCGGTCCACTGCGTACAGCGCCGACGCCAACTGCGTGTAGAAGGACCCCGTGGCCCAGGTCGGCTGCGCCGCCGTCGGCGGGAACACGTGGTGCAGGTACTCGGAGGCGTCGGTGGACTGCGGCAGGGCGAAGACCGTCGTCGTCGACGTCGGGGAGGGCGGGCCGTGGTCGTGGCTCGTGTATTGGCTGTGCTGGCTGTCCCAGGATGAGGGGGAGGTCCAGGAGGATTGGCCTTGGCCTTGACCTGGATTGCTGCCGTCCCAGGTGGTAGTAGAGGAAGGTATGGGGGATGGCGTCCACCAGATTGTGCTGGTGGAAGAGGAAGGAGTCCACCAGATCGTGGTCGTGGATGTTGATGTGCCGTTGTAGTATTGCGTCACCCAAGTACTTGTAGACTCGGGCAGGTAGCTGTCGACTGTCACGGTCAGATCTATGGAGCTCGAGGGTGTGGCGGCGCCCGGGTCCACGATGTAGCTGGTGACCGTTACATAGGCGACGCTCGTGACGACTGTTTCCGGTATCTCTGTTGAGGTAGAGGCGGGAGGTGGTGGTGGCGGCGGCGGCGGTGGTGTACTCGAAGTAGATGCTGCTGCTGCGTCGGAAGGACTGATGTAGCTTGAACTAGATTCGTAGTAGATGGTTGAGGTTGACGATAAGTCCTGGGCCATGGCTTCTTCTAGCAGCAGTGTCAACCCCAGGTACGGCAAAAGCCGCAAGGATGATGTTGGCCTCATTCTTCTGTCTGTATGTAGCTAGGGTGATTTCGCAACGACTTCCCGCTGTCCGATGTCTGTATCTCGAGATGACTTAGTATATGGATTATAGGTTCATGGAAAAGCAACAACAAAAAGAAGAAACGGGCCGCCGGCGAACATGGTCGGACAAGATGCAGTTCAAATACCATCTAATTCAGGGCAGGGTAACCGGCAGGACGATTGACTTTGTCTTGGAAGCTTGCGAGATCCCAGCCATCTGCAAGCTTCGATGAGGCCGTACATCCTCAGTCATCCTTGAGGATAGAGGCTATCAGGGACAAGGTAGTGGCAGGTTGCCAGATGTGGCGCAGTTGACCAGATAAGAGGCCCAGACTAGGGAGTTTCCCAAGACAAAGTTGTCGCTGACGCATGGTGGGCGAGGGGCGGGCTTTGTAGCGTAAAAGGCGGTGGCTGATGAGAGACGGATGAAGGATGTCAGAATGGAATCGGGATCGGAGGGCCGAGCACAGAGTTCGAGACCTTGGCCGAAAGGGGGAATTGTCGTGGGATTTGAGTAGACGCTAGAGCGAGCTATTGTGTTGAGAGGCTTGGATGTCTTGGGCACGGATGGGGGTCCCTCACCATTGGTAGCTGCTCAAGACTTCCATCAAGAATGTGAGACAGGTCAAGACCGCTAGTAAACAAAGATCTCCATGTCTCCAGTCCCGACCTGTGATTTACTATCATGAGCGGCATAGAGGCGATAGCGAGGTTGGCCAACTAGATCGATGCCGTATTACGGGAACAAACCAAACGCCCATGCAGGCTGCTGATGCCATTGTTGACTGCGGCTTACTCACCATATTTCTGACAGCTCTGCGAGCTTAAGTCTTCACTGGCAGTCGTCATGCTTCCCCAACGAAGTCCGCCTTGTTATGCAGGGTTTCCGTGTCTCAAATCTACCATCCTGAAATAGAAAAACCTCTGCCTGTCTGTTTGCAAACCGCCTGCCTGGCACCTTGTAGGTCAAACCCAAATGGGCAAAATAAGATTCCACAGGCAAAACCACCAATGAAATTGGTGACAGGACACAGGTCGTTGGTGTTACGTCGGGGTTGAAACGCGCAACCCCATCCCCTTTGAACTTGAACTTCCGTCCCGTCTGCAGGCAGTGATTGCAGGAAACCCCCTGAAGAAGAGAGAGCCGCCCTGAGGCTTGAAGGGGACCGATAACGCCAAACCGGGTTCCTGGGCGAACATTATCTAACCATGGCAGTTCACAAGCCTTTTCCCTGCATATGTAGCCAACTAACGCGAGATGTGACGACAGGGCCGTCGTTTGGGCCCTAAGCGAACAACAGTGAATGGGATTCCAGCACAAACACCATCTTCAAGCTGTTACAAACACTGCCTCTGGATGCTCTCACTCCGGTAGACTAGACGCTGCCTGGAGTTTCGATCAAGATTGTAAAATCGCTGTGAATACAGACAACATCTGAACTGTGAATTCGGGTGTCATATCAGTGAATACTATCATCGTTAAATACTTGTATCCAGCTATGCTACTGCCTATTAAACCGGTGGCCAAAGAGACCCTAGACGTCTTTGATGTGCATTCACATGCATTGGCTCGAAACGCATCCATATGTCACATTCAATGTTTACCTATATGTAGAGACTTCCAGTAATTCTGCCAATGCCACTCAAGCAAGAATTCTCGTCCAAAATCAGTGGAATGCTAATTTTCACGGTTCACCCCTAATTCAATATCACAATACTCCAGTAGTAGACTGTCAACCAATATCTTGACTGGGTTCACTCTGTGACTACACCCAGTAGCGTCTGGCATGTATCCCAACCAGTGGTGCTGTCTCTACCCATGTAGAGCTTCCACATCCTGCTAAACGCCTATGTTGCGTTCAATGGGAGGCGGTGTCGCTGTGACTCAGTGGTAAAAAGAAAGTAATTTCTATCGTGTGAAGGCATGCTGCCTCAGTCCCCCCACTATCGCCGACGTGGAGCTGTTACCCTAGATTCTCCGGGGGGTTAAGGCCTCAACCCCCCGGGGGGAAACCAAGGCCTGTATGAATAAAAGCTGATTGTGCTTGAATTCAATGCCCAAGGCAGGGTATTTAAGGAATATTTTTTTCTCCGGACAGCTTCGACAACTTTCTTCTTTCTCAGGCTCGTCTCATCTCCAGTTCATCCCACGATTCTGACCTGGGACGCAAGCTTCTTCGGCCAACGTCGAGCCCTCTTCGCCTTTTTAGCACCACCAACCAGCAATCATTCTCGTCTCTTCCCAAACACTATTGCACCATGTCCAACCCCATCGACCCCCAAGTCCTGGATGCTGCCGCCAAGATGGCCGACCACCGGGCCTACTGGGAGCAGAAGAAGGCCGCCGAGATCGACCCTGCTGCCCGCCCTGCAAGCGGCGTCCTCGACGGCTATGTCCGTCAGGACGGCCAGTTTGTCTGCACGGCTGGCCACCCGAGACGCCAGGATCCCATCACGGGGGATCTCTACATCTGCGGCACCGACTTCAACAACATCGGTGGCAGTATCGCGAGCCACAAGAGCAAGATCCACGGAGGGCAGTTTGGCCCCGAGGGCAGCCTGAGCCAGTACCAGGAGCTGTCTAAGCCCTTCGACCAGATACTCCAGTGCAAGAGATGCCCTGCGTACCATTCCACCGGCCATTCACTCGTCCAGCACTATCGCGCGAGCCCAGAAAAGCACGGCAACTTGGGTACTCAGCAGCAGATCTTTGCAGAGTACGACCAGCTGAAGTACTGTAAGTTTTGCATCCCCCGAATTATCGCATGAGAGGGTATCTACCACTACATCGGGCGTATATGGTGGTGTTCCACTCTTGTGTGCGACACTAATTACTCATTGTAGCTCGAGAAGATCACCTGAACTAATAATATTAATTTTAGTGCTGAAGGACCACGAGGACAGGGAGACCCAGGAAGCCTCGGAGAACCAGGACGCCCCGGTGAATCAGGAAGCCCCGGTAAACCAGGAAATCTCGGACGACCCAGAGTACTTGGTGTACTGCGAGGAGGAGGGCTTCACTCCCGCTTGAAGGAAACAGTTTGCTCAACAAAGAGGAGTTTAGCTTGGTGAGAAGCAGAGGGATTCCCTTTGCTGAGTTGCGGTAATGGCGGAGCAGAAGTCATAGGCATTGTGGTCAAGATATAGATAGCAGGAGCACATTTTTGCAGCTCACAGCCTCGTTAATGGCTGCAAAAAATACAACTGAAGAGAACCATATTGCCGCAAACCAATAGTTCATTATCAGTGACACGAGGTGATGTTCTTGCCCCCACGTAGGCCGAGTGTGTAGAATACAAGCCAAGGCCGGCTATCTGCCAGTGTTGACGCGTAAATGTTTCCTGTCAAGATAGAATAAGAGTCGCCGAAGAGTCGCTGAAGAGTCGCCATTTTAGAGTTGCGGATAAAGTATTCAATAATATTTCATTGTTTATTTAGTATAGTGCTGTTGTTGGTAATGAAAAAGAATGCTTTGCAGTGCCAACCACTGTATAGATGCACAACCAGAAACTAGCTCATAAAACATGGCTTGATAGTTCAAGTTGTCCAGGATGTAGCCATGCATCTTCCTACACAGATTTGTGCTAGTCAGTAATCATGGGACGATATATATCAAATCGTCATCTTTGAAGGGGATCACAAAGGCGCTATACAGAAGCGGCAGGTTGTATGAGCAGCTGTCTCCATAAAGTCTTGGCAACACCACACAGATCCCGGGAATAAGACAGACTGCAATCTCCGCTATCACGGGCAATAGTAGTACGCTCGCATCCTAACCTTAGGTTATGGTGTAACCCCCCGGCAAACTCGTCTTGGCAGGCTGGAACTGTCTTTCTCTCCACCATGCATGATAAGCCTTAACCGGGCTTCCCGAGTACGCGGTAACCTGGGGACGTGCGTAGAGGCGAGCTAAAGTTGCATGGTGCAGTAGGTAGGTATATAGGTCAAGCCACCGTACCCCTCCCACCGCAGGCTTCCTCTCTCCAACCTGCATCTATGCTCTGAGTGTGAGCCTCATCGAACAAGACATAATGGGTTTCGTCAGGCAGCTCAATTGGGCTTCTGCTCTCTTTGCGAGCCTGTTTATAGTCGCAGATGGCCTGCGCGTAGAGATCTCCGCCCCGACCGGGAATGGCCTGCTCAGCGGCAAGATCGACGGGCGCGTTGTGCTCATGTTCGCGCCCAACGGCACCGACCCCCTGGACGACATCGATGTGACCTCGACGCCGAACCACATGTTCGGCAAAAACGTCTTCGGTTTCGGCGCCGGCGATACCGTCACACTTGCGGGGGGTAACGGGGACGACAACGCCACCGCGACCGGCGTCTACGGCTTCCCCCTCGTGGGCATGGACGAGCTGCCGGCCGGCGCCTACCGAGTGCAGGCCTTCCTCAACCCGTACGACAGAGCCGAGCGCAGCGACGGGTCCGTCGTGCACCTCAAGTTCCCCTGCGGCGATGGGGCGCCCCAGGTCAACGGCGTCGGCAGCCTGGTCACGCCCGCCATGGACGTCGAAGTGCTGACAGAAGGGGACGGCGACAGCGCGAGGCCGCAGACCATCGCCCTGGCCTTTGACAGCGTGGCGCCCGTCGAGGCCTTCACAGGCCGTGAGATCGGGGGGTGCGAGCAGGGCAACTACGCCGACACGGCGCTGCTCAAGTACGTCAAGATCCGCAGCGCCAAGCTGAGCGCCTTCTGGGGCCGCGACATGTACGTGGGGGCCACAGTGCTGCTGCCCGCGGGCTACGACGCGGCGGACGCGTCGACGCGGTACCCGGTGCTGTACTCGCAGGGCCACTGGCCGGGCGGCAAGGGGCCGTTCAGCTACCCCACCGCGGCCTTCTCGAAGGCCTGGAACGCCGGTGTGATTCCGGGCGACAACGCAACGACATCCAGCCGTCCGACGCCGAGGCTCATCCTGGTGCGGTTCCGGCACGAGGCCCCCTTTTACGACGACTCGTACGGCATCAACACGGCCAACCTGGGCCCCTACGGCGATGCCCTCAACGACGAGCTCATCCCTCACCTGGACGCCATGTTCCACACCATCGCGGCGCCGTACGCACGCATACAAGAAGGCGGCTCCACGGGCGGCTGGATCTCGGCCGCGAGCGTCATCTTCCGCCCGGACCTGTTCGGGGCGTGCTTCTCGTCGTACCCGGACTCGCTGAGCTTCCAGAAGCACCAGGACATCGCGCTGTACAGCAACGCCAACGCCTACCGCAACGCCGACGGGTCGCGCATCGGGTCCATCCGCGAGTTTGACGGCGACACCGAGAAGGTCCTGGCCACGGTCGCGCAGGAGAACCACTGGGAGCTAGTCTTTGGCACGTCCTCGCGCTCCTCGCTGCAGTGGGACGCCTGGAACGCCGTCTTCGGCGCGCAGGGGCTGAACGGCTACCCGCTCGAGCCGTGGGACAAGGTCACGGGCGAAATCTACCCGGACGCCGTCGCGTACTGGAAGGCGCTCGGCATGGACATGGCCGAGTACATCGCGTCCAACTGGAACACCAAGGAGAAAAGCCTGGGTGAGGCACTGAGGAATCGCATCTTCGTCTATGTGGGCACCCACGATAACTACTACCTCAACGGCGGCGTCGCCGCCTTTGAGCGCCGCGTCAACGCCCCCGCGCTCGGCGGCGCGGGCTGGGCCAACGTCACCATCACGCCCGGCGCCACGCACGGCGGCAATTACCAGCGCCGCGAGATCTGGAACTACCTCGAGCCCGTGGCGGCGTGGGTGCGGGACCACGGACCCGAGGGCGCGACGCCCTTATCCGCGGAGGCGACGTCCCCCAGTAACAGGGGGAACCGGTTCGAGGAGGACGTGCTGCGCATCGGCGGACGCGCCGCCGCGCTCGCGCGCCAGGCCGACCCCGTCGTCGAGGTTCAGAAATGTAGCGGCTCGGCCAAGTGCGGGGGGCCCAAGGTCGTGGGGACGGTCGGGCGCTGGGACCCGGGTGTCAAGCTCGAGGCGCAGTGGGTCGTGGATGGCTCGGCGAGCGGGTCGCCGTTCGCGGTCAAGCAAGGCGACAGCGTGTGGTACGCACCTGGGAATATGCAGGCGAAGAAGGGGTTCAGCGTGAGTTTGCGGGTCACGGGGACGAAGCGGAACTACGAGGACGACACTAGGGAGAGCAAGGTGGTCACGGTGATGGCAAAAAGGAGATAACTTAAAGTAGAACCATAAGAGTAATGCATAATGTGACCGTGGTTGATGCAGGTTTCGCATAAGGAACAGATTGGACGAATTAATTAGACTGAGACACACGAAAATGCTGAAGTAGGCTTTTCTCCGTGATCATGATCGGTAGCCAATGGGGACGCATCCAAGATGGCATGCCGCCAGAAGAGAGAAGTTTGAGCTCAACTTTGGGCCAATGTGTACTTGACTAGTCGGGACTTCTACGGACGCAGTATGCATGCAGGAAGACATGATGACGTTCATACCACAGACTCTATGGTGGAAACAAGAATACCAGGTAGGAAAAGAGCTTGTAAGTAGTGGTAGTGATGGCATGGTATTGCCGATACAAGATGCAAGCATGCATGCAGATGCGCAGGCCGTTTCCAAAGAAGAACCCCCAGAGAAAGCGACAGCCGGAGCAGCACTCCTACTAGACTGGTCGACAGCAGCAAGAAGCAGCAGTGAGGTATGGACGGTTGCCCAAATTCGATCTTCCATGGGTGACCCGATTCACAAATCTCGAACAGCCATGCATCTTCAAGCCATGCATGTCCCCTATTTCCTAATGGAGGTTGCCGGCCCGCGATAGATTAGCCGTCGTGCCGTGTTGTGTCAGTTCTCCACACTGCAGCGCCGGTCGCACGATCAACCTAGCCCTCCCAGGCCAGCGGAAAGCCTGGAAAGTCACGCATTCCCACCAATTGGGCTAGGCGAAAAGCCGGGGGAGGCAGTGAGACCAACTGGCCCATCAGGAGATCATCTTCATCGTAGCTTCTTCGGCCTTATTCGTGAGACTTGCTTGGGCTGAGTGATTGGGGCATCGAGTGGCATGAGTGGGGGAACCGGTTAACATCCTAGAATCCCACGAACTGAAAGCCGAGATGCTTGGCACACGGCGCCTGGGTCGTCGGGCCACGAAGCGTGTCGCATGGGGCCCCTATTAACTCTACGGACGACGAGGGCCGCATTTACCTAGTGCAGTCAGCCCCTTGCGGCCAGTTGAAAGTGCAAGACATGGATGTTGTGTAAGTAGTGGTGACAAATGATGGGTTACATGGCATAGCAGCAGCAGGATCAGAAGATGGAAACAATTAATCGTGTGATATAAATAACTCTGCAGGTAAACAAGGTAGGGTATATATACCATCACGCCTCCGCTCCCCTGTGACTGCACTCGGTACCTTCGAAACCAAGCAAATCGTTGGCGAAGACACTCAAGTCGCATTTCGAATCGTCACTATGCGTTCCACCTTTGCTCTCGTGGCGGCGTTGGCCGTTGGCGAAGTTGCCTCGCACGCCACCTTCCAGGACCTCTGGGTCAACGGCGTCGACTACGGTGCACAGTGCGCCCGTCTCCCGCTTTCCAACAGCCCCGTGACCGACGTTTCGTCCAACAACATCCGATGCAATGCCAACAGCGGTGCTGTAGGAAAGAAGTGCCCCGTGAAGGCCGGCGATACCGTCACAGTAGAGATTCACCAGGTAAGCTGTATCCCTTCAATGAACCCCCCCAAATTGGGAGCTAGGCCGCTTGCTAACTTATCTTCCCCAACAGCAACCTGGCGACCGAAACTGCAATGCGGAAGCCATCGGCGGAGCTCACTACGGACCGGTCCAGGTGTACATGAGCAAGGTGGGCGATGCGTCGACAGCGGATGGGTCTGCTGGCTGGTTCAAGATCTTTGCAGACACATGGGCCAAGGGCAGCGGCGGATCGGGTGACGATGACTACTGGGGAACCAAGGACATCAACACCTGTTGCGGACGTATGGATGTGCCGATTCCGAAGGACATCGCGAACGGCGACTACCTGCTGCGCGCCGAAGCCCTTGCCCTCCACACGGCTGGGTCATCGGGCCAAGCCCAGTTCTATATGACTTGCTTCCAGCTGACGGTCAGCGGAGGCGGTTCTGCTACGCCTGCTACTGTCAACTTCCCAGGTGCTTACAAGGCTAGCGATCCTGGCATCCTCGTGAACATCCACGCTGCCATGTCCGGATACACGGCTCCTGGACCGGCTGTGTACTCGGGCGGCTCGACGCGCAAAGCTGGAGGTGCCTGCGCCGGCTGCGAGTCCACCTGCAAGCCCGGCAGCGGACCTGCTGGAACTTTGACAGCCGCTCCTCAACCCTCGCAGACAGCAACACCAGGTGGTGGTAACGGCGGCGGCAACGGTGGAGGCGGCGGCGGCAGTGGATGCAGTGTTCAGGCCTATGGGCAGTGTGGTGGTAATGGCTACACTGGCTGCACCAAGTGCGCGACTGGAACCTGTAAGGCTTTGAACGACTACTATAGCCAGTGCTCATGAGCCAGGTAGACAAGCTCGAGGTCGTCTCGATCATCGGATTTGTCGTGGTGGCCCTGCAAAGGTAGCTTCAACTGTACATATGCCACATATCCAATACTGATAGATGTCCATGCGCATTGCTGCTGTTGCTGCCGTCTCGAAGCGCCGTCAGCTCGCATCAGCGCCCTTGTTGTGGCTAACACCATGATCGCGTTGGAAAGCATGTAATTCAAGCCATTCAGCTCCGTACATTAGAGCGCGCCCGTCAGAACGTCGTGTTTCGCCGCGCATGAGCCAATGCCAACTTTGGCGTTTGACGAGACAGCATTCCACGCTTTGTTTGGCGGCGCCTGCGGGAGGGATTCCTGTTGTTTCGTAGCTTTTGCCGAGAGCCGCGCCCGGAGGTGGGTGCATGCGACCCAGCAGATCAATGTTTACCCCATCGTTGGTCAGTGTGCACTGACGACGATCTCCTTGACAATCCGGAACACCACCCAGACAACCACAATCATGACAATGGTCTTCCAACCGTCTTGATCTTTCTGAGGTCGGCCGTCGTTGCGTCGCGGAGCTATGCGAATACAGTCGTTTGTAGACAGCGACAGCACCGCTGACTTATTGTTTCATGTCGTTTCGTTGGGCGAATATCTGATTCTCTTTTTGTCGGCGCACCTTTTCACCTTCGGCGGCGATCTCGTACAGCAGGTCGTAGGTAGTGGCTGGGCGGTGAAGTCTGACGGGCGCGCGAGAAAGGAAAGGTTAGAAAGAGCTCGTTCCAAACCCAGAAAGGGAGGCGCAACGACTTACATGAGAAGCAAGGTCGCGACGACCAGGCCGACCAGGATCAACAAGAGGAGGACCCTCAGACATCGTGCCGAGCGCGGGAGAATCATTCCCGTCGGGTTGGGTGCTGGTGGTAGCTCAATCTGCAAATGGGAAATCCCGAGCGAGGGCTGGCGGGTTGGTGGCAGGCGGCTGGCTGGGCAAGCGTGGCAGCGTGGCAGCGTGGCAGCGTGGCAGTGTGGCAGCGTGGATGCGTGGATGCGTGGATGCGTAGGTGACAAGACAAGCCAGGCACGAAGTCAAAATACTGGAGTCGCCTGGGGAAACAAGAAACGAAACAAGGCAGCAGACAGGAGAAAAAGGAACAGAAACAGCAGAACATTAGACCGCCAACAGACATGTTGTGCTGTGCCGATGCCGATCAGGCAGGCTTTTGCTCCGCGAGCCAAAACCATGCTAATGCCATGTTCGTGTGCCAAACTTGGCGCATGGTCGGGCGTGACAAAGACATAATCCTAATCGTGGTGCCAAGACTCAGCCTCGGCGAGTCGGTGTCTCTCCGTTTGTTGGGGCTTCCGGATGGTGGTAGTGGTGGTAGTGGTGGTGCTGGCAGTTGGCAGTTGGTTGTGCTCCCGTCATCTTACTCCTGTCGGCCGCAGGGAAAGGCTAGAGAGGCGCGAAAGGCTCGAAAGGGTAGAAAGGCTAGAAACGGAACAAGGCAAAAGTAAAGTGGTACAGTAATTTGGCTGCGCATGGAGAATCTGCCATTCCCATCCTGCCCTCTGTCCAATCGAATCAGTGAATAGCTTGGGGGGCTGCCTAACACCTAAAAAACATTCAGGGGTCCAAACACCGCTAGAACAACGTTGCTGGCCGTCTCCATGCAGGCCCCGGCATGTAAAATTAGAAGGCCCGCCATTTCAATCAAGCATCAGAATCAGAATTAGAATCAGACATCACCAACTGGCGTCTGGTCTCAGGAACATACCGATCCAAAAAGGTAACTTAAAACAGGAATGCATACGGATTACACTTCTCTGTATTGCCGTATGAATGTCAATTGCCCCGTTTGCTTCTAAAGGTACTGTAAGCTGACAGAGAATTCCCGTCAATGTCTTAAAGCCTGGTGGCGTATTGTGTAACCAACATACGGATACGCGAGTCTTGGCTCCCACATCTCATTCGCGATTTCAAGCAGCGTTCTGGCAGTCCCTGGACAGATGGTATGCAATAGGGGCACAAACATATCATCATAGATACAATAGGCAATGCCCTCCTCGTGTTCGACTCGCGATCTACATTATGATAAACTCCTAGAATGCGCTGCCCTTGACGTCAAACCGACATCGTGTAGGGCATCGCAAGTAAGCTCTCGCAGGCCTGCTTCTTCGTCTCCGTAGGAACCACACAGCATTCCCCCAGATCAAGCCCGCGAGGAGATCAAGCACCCCCACAATTATCAAGAGCAGATGCTCTCCTATCCAGCCGAACATGGCGCTGTCCCAATTCGTCCACGTTCCTCCCTCCACCTGCGTGAAGAAGACCCAAGGGTCTGCGCCTGGCCGCATGTCCATAAGGACACGGTACAGCGGCGCAAAGCGGTTTCCATCGAACGGCATGATGGAGCCCTCCTCTCGGTTCAGGAGGGCGTGGTACCTCTCCCAGATGGCCGTCACGAACCACTGGCCGCTGCCGTGGCTGATGGTGACGTAGGGCAGCAGCAGCATCCAGTTCCAGCGGCCCCAAAGTACGAGGTGCTCCGTGGGGAGGCGGAAATAGGGGTGCTCCGGGGCGCCGCCCATGATGTTGTTGCTCAGGGCCCCACATCCGCCGTCGGTGGTGAAGGCCGGGTAGTACGTCAATGGTGTCAAATCTGCAGCGCATCCCTGGGGTCGATTAACAACACATGTCTCATCAACTCGCGTAGTCCCACGGGTGCGGCCCGTTGCCGGCGCCTTAGCAAATCCACTCCTGCGACACCAACCGTGTAGGTACTTACATTATCCAGGTCAAGATAGATGCCACCGTAATGTCGGATGACAAAATATCGCAAGACGTCGACTCGCTGGATGGGAAATTTGTACCCGTCATAAGAAGGGAGGAACCAAGCGAAATGCTCCTCCAGAAATGTCCGAGAATTCTCGTTGGTCCAAAGCTGTTATCCCCTACACGTCAGCTGATGGCCCATTCAGATCGTGACAACTCAGAAATTCTCAACTCAATATCGAGACGCATACCTTGTGCTCCCAAGCTGGATTCAGGTCCAAGCAGGTCTGGAAGGCCTTCTCCCAGTGAGCAGGCAGGGTGTAGTTGTCAGAGTCCTTCCAAATGTGAAAAGTCTGATGCAATATCTTGGGCACCACGGGTCTTCGCGAATCGACTGATCCTTTGCTATTTGCCAGGGCAATCTCTCTTTGTGTGATACGGACGCCAGCATGAGGCTCGAAAACACCAGACAGATTAGCGAAATTGCACAGTTCCTGCACAATATTGAGACAGCAAGTTAGCAGCACAAGAGCTCCGATGGCAATGATGAGACGCTTGGTGCGCAATTGGGGTATCATAGCGGCAGTGCTTGGCCTGAGTTATGTGCTATTACGACCTAAACGAAGCCAATGACAATGGTGATATATAGCATAAGCAAAATACTGAATAGCCAGTTCTGTGTTGTTTCATTCCCAACCACCTCAGAGACATGTCGTGGCCTACAAAGACACCCCTGACAAAGTTGGAAGCAGCATAGGGGGCCATCACAACAGAGACGCATCGCGATTCATGCAAAACCAGCCATGGATCTCGTGGCCACCCTTCGTATGCTTGCATCGACATCAACATCATGTATGTATGCATGGGGACGATACGAACATCCGTGACAGCCACTGCCGCTGCCAACCACCACCCCATCCGTATTCAAGAACAAGCTCTAGCCCACAGGACAAGAGGGTTTCGCAGCCTGCAGGTTCTGGCCTTAGAGTGAACTCTTATGTTCTACACGCTTACGCTTGGTTTCGGTTACCTCCTTTTCTTTCTCGATATAGTTATGTCAGCACATTAGTCGTCGTTTGTACAGCAAGTGTGTGAACGCGAGTAAACATGAGGGTGGGCGTGCAACCCGAGATCGCACATAGCAAAAAGTATCTCAATTATGCTTTGGTTTTGGATTTCCTCATTCATTACGATATATCGCTCCCATATGCATGAGTTGCTCCTGTTCCCCCTGTATACCCCTTAGTATAATCCCATCCCTTAAGCGCTACCTCCGAAGAAACTCATTACTCATAATCCTGGCCCTGTCCAGAACCGAAGCCCGCTGCGGCGCACTCTGGAGCCTTTGATGTTGGTGTTGTTGGTGTTGCTGCGGTTGTTGTTGTCCGTCCCATCCGCCATATGGGTTCTGTCCGGCAGGGTAATAGGCTGGTTGTCGGTACTGTTGTTGTTGCTGCTGGTATTGCTGGAGCGCTGGCGGCGACGCCGCATTCTGGGCATAGCCACTACCATTCATGCCGCTAGCATAGCTGTTACTTTCACGCCTAGCACCGGGATCATTGCTGTAGTAACCACCGGCTTGAGGGTTGTGCTGTATGGGCACCTTGGGTGGCGCAACAGGAGGCGGTGGACTGGAAGCGGACTGGTTGGGGAAGTATGACGGCGATGACATCGAAGAGTGCTGGGATGACTGCGAGGTGTTGGGGTTGTACGACATGTAAGGTCGGGATGGTGGCAATGGTGGCGTTTGCTGTTGGAGATGTTGATCTTGTGGCTGCTGCGGGTACTGCTTGGGCGGCCGCCCGGGAGTAAGTGAAGGTGGCGGGGAAGGTGTGTTTTGGCCTGACGAGACTATCAGGCCTTCGTTTGATGGCCTTGAGTTCGGGGTCGGCTTTCGTCGAATTGGCGGTGACTGGATAGAGAATCTACCCGGGACAGCAGTAGGCTGTTGCTCTAGGTTTTGCGGAACACCGCCACCGCTGCTGTTGAATAGGGGCGGCGACTGTTGTGGTGTCGGCATGTCTGAATATTGTTGCCATCCAGGCCCGGCCTTTGAGCTAAACTTGGGGGACTGAGTGGCAGTAGGAGATGTGGTGTTGTCGCCGCCATCGGAATGCCTCGGCGACAACTGCTGGTACATCAATATCTGATTGCCCAAGGCTGACTTGAGCTCATCGGAAACCTCATCAACTAGGCTGTATCGCACCCCTTCTGGAACCGAAGGATCGCCGATCCTAGTCGCATCGTAGTTCCCTTCGACGTCGTTGGTGCCTTCGTCAACCGATTCTGGTGCTTCCTCCTGCCAAAGTCTGTGGATGTCTTCATACCTGTCTTCCAACTCCTGGCGAATCATTGTCTCGGTTTGTCGAGCTTGGTCGCAACAATCCAGACGCTTACTCGCCCGCGCATCCCGTACAACGCTGGCAACCTCCATGTCGCCCTCGTCCACCGCCGAGCGGAGAGCCGCGAACAGCGACGAGGTACGCTGCACCAGAACCTGCACACACTCAGTGGCGTCCCTCTCCAAGGCAACTTGGAGAGCGTTCTTCCCCGCCTTGTTCGTGTGCAGCATGTCCGCGCCGTGATCGAGGAGCACCTCAACAATCGCGGATTCGCTGTGCCTGCATGCCATCGTCAGAGCCGTATCCCCTTGATCGTTCGCGAGGCTGATGTCGGCGCCCGCGTGGAGCAGCATCTCTATTGACGTCGTGAACATTGTCGCCGCCGCCATGATCAGCGGCGTGGCCGAGTGCAGACCCCCCCGGACGTTGACATTGGCCTTCACGTCCACTAGCATTTGAAGAATCTCTTCTTCGCAGTGTTTAGCCGCTGCAAAGATCGGTGAGCCGTCGAGACCGCCGCCGAGGTTGGGATCGGCTCCCTTCTTCAACAGGAGGCGCACGATATCCTCTCTCCCCTTGACGCATGCACCCTGCAGGGCAGTCTTAGCCTTAAACTGCGGGCCCTTGGCGACGGCATTGACGTCGGCACCTTGGTGGATTAGCTTTTTAACAATCTTTTTGTGCCCTCGGGCCGCGGCGGTTTGCAGTGCCCAGCCCTCAGGGTCGTTCGGGCAAGCCTTCGCCTTTAGCAGCATATCCACGATGTCTTCAGTACCATCGTAAGCTGCAGCCGTGAGTGCATTTCCGTACCTTCAAATCGGTCAGTGAACCTGGCATCACAGCTCAGACATGGATTCAAGCATGGCACTTACGTGTCTCCTTTGGCGTTCGGGCTGCCTCTATAAGGCTCACCCAGAAGCAACTCAACCGTGGACTCTTTCTCACAATCGGTAGCCTGGTAGAGCGCCTGATCCACCGTCTCTTGTGTTATGCCACCGTTGGAGTAACGCCATGCCAAATCAAGCAAATCATGCTGATGGTCGGGGACCGTGGCCGCCTTGTGGAAGAGCTTGTTGCAGTCAAGGCCAGGCTGCTTCTTGAGCAGCACTACGGCGATGTCCCATTTCAACTCGTCGACTGCAGCGTCCAAGGCTGCTTGGAAGTATTGGTGCTCGTGATCATACTCCAGCAGCTTGTTGAATACATCGACGCGGCCAGCTTCTGCAGATTTCACAAAGGCTTTGCTGTATTCTTCGGTCGGAATTCTGGCCCTATATTGGCTGACAAGATACTCGAACATCGAAATGTCCGAAAGTAGGGCAGCTAACGCCAACGGAGGGCTGAATTTGAGGCTGGGGTCGAGGTCGATGGTCAATGACACCCCTTTTTCAACCAGCAGTTTGACGGCCTCTTGGTTGCCTGACGAGATGGCCGAGTTCAACACAGGGCCAATCGCACCTGAAATGGCGTTTGGGTTGGCGCCTTTGTTCATGAGCATGACCATGACGCTTTCATGACCTCCCAGAGCAGCCATGTGCAATGGTGTCTGCTCATTGGCTTCAATGCCATCGTTGAACGGCGCTTTGTTATTTAGAAGCTCCCGGGTTATCCCCGCCTGGCCGAAACGAGCAGCAAGATGCAACTTGACCCAATGTTAGTTTTTGACGAAATATATAGAAATCAGCCGTTGATGCGAATGACGTACCGGTGTGTTCTTCATCTCATCTCGTTGTGTCATTTCGTCTTTGTGGCCGTTGCGGATCAGCGCGGCTACTAAGTCCTGAAAACCAACAGCGGATGCAACATGGAGTGCAGTCCATTTCGATATGTCGAATCCATGCAGGGTGTTGGTATATCGTTGGTATTCCATCAACCATCGCCGGCGAATGTGCGAATCAGGCATCCAGAAGTCTTCCTCGGTTCCCAGATCCTCAGAAATTTGGAAGGTGGCTTTTGAAGCATGCCGTAGCCAATATTTCACCATATATGCCGGGGCGAGGTCCATGATCTGTTCCTCTTCAGGTCTGTTGTCGGTCTCATCATCGTCTGAGCCGTCTTCCCACCCATATTCGTCGTCATCTTCTTCTTCCTCCTCATCGGACTCCTCAGTATCGGACTCGTCGTCATACTCATCGTCGTAACTTTCGTTGCTATCGTTGGACTCGTTGTCGGAGTCATCCTCGTCGGTATCGGCTTCCTCCTCTTCAGATTCTTCATCCTGCTCTCCGTTGGAGGTAACTGTAATTTCAATATCAAAGGCATTCTTGACATGCTCAAAACATCGGTGCGCCAAAATACCGTGTTGCCATTTGATCTCGTCCGTCGACATACCCAACAAGTCTTTGGCGTTCTCGATCAGGTGCGACTTGACCACCGAATGCTTGAAAGAGACTTTGCCATCAGGGTCTGGAAAGCACAATGGCTTGCACAACCTGATCAGGCGATGTAGCTCCTCGATTTCCCCATCTTCGGAACAGAGTCCAGCCAGAACGCCCAGCTCCTGATCGGTGGGGTTTTCGTAGGTCAGCACCAGCGCCCTGAGCATCTCCTTAATCTTGTCGCAATCATCGCTGTTATTGTAGAATACTTGGTGCCAGGCATTGTTGAGGAGCGTCCGGAGGTCTTGCGGCAGAGTTTCTAAAACGCGGCGAACATTAAGGTCGCTCTCTGACTTCTCGAGTTCGGATAGCTGCACGTAAGATATCTCGATCCACTGCGTATTTTGTGCCCGCTTTCCGAGAAGACTGCTGGCGAAATAGGCAAGCGCCTTGTTGTAACTTTTCTCCGCTACCAAGGAGGTGACTTTGCTTTTGGCTGCTTTATTCAGTGCCAGTTGCACTTTGTCTTCGTACTTCTGATCTTCGAGATCGACAAGCCGAACACCATCTAGGTCCAAAGCTTTCTCGACTGTGTCGACGTCTCTGCTGGTGATAAACCATCTAGTTACGACTTGTCGCGATCCCATCTCATTCACTGTGGCCATCGGTTAGCTGCGTGTATTTTTAGAATCAGTTTCGGCGATCAGGAGCATGCTTACTGTCAGAAAGCTCAGCATTGAGAAATGACATGAGCTTGATCGTCGAGGCCGATTTGGGTGGGAGCACATGGAGGTTGTTCAAGACAAATATCACCTTACTCCCAATGAAATCGTCGTCTAGCATGTCCTGAAGGGCCTGCCAGAGATTCTCAATAGTGACCTGAACCTGTGACTTGTCGCCTTTTGCTTTCTTCGTGAACGACTTGGCATGTGTTGCTAGTGCACGTTGTTGCTTGATCAACTGTCTTAGAAGACTCTTGAGGAGATCCTCGGCGGTACAAAAGTATGGGGATTGTTCGCAGAAAAAGTGTACAATTCGAACCGGCTGCTGCGTTCGATTGGCGGCTTGTCTCTGTTCGCAGTCGCCGATGACAGCAAGTGACGCACTTGTCTTCCCTCTACCTTGGCGTGCCCGGATCCAAAGGCAATCGCCAGGCTTAATAGTCTGGGACTCTTCATTTTCGTCACTTTCTGCTAGCCAGTCGATGTACTCGGGCTCCTTGATGATCCAGGATGAATGAGACGATGGCTCAGACAGCTCTTTACGCCTGCCTGCAACGTAGGGCCCGTCGAGAGCAATGTCGATAGCAATGTCCATATCCAGGTCGATACCACGCACAGCGTTCACTCTGTTTTTAACGACAGACTCGGCGGCGTTGACGCAATGCTTGATCTCCTGGCGAACCATAGGATAATGAGAGTCCTGCGCCGACTTGAACTTGACGAGGTCGCGATGATTGGCCGCAAGCCCACGCTTGGTGGAAACTTCAAGTGTAGCTGACTCCCGCGTGACAAACTTGGCAATACTTTGTGGGAGGGGAAAGATGGCGAAGAGACCTGGTAGCTTCATCAGGCTCGAGAGGTCGGTATCACGCTCCTCCCAGAAACATGTTATTTCAATGCTCTTTCCCACCAGGCGTGTAAAGTCATCTACCAACTCCCGTAGTTGAGGATTGCCCGGTTTCACTGCGATCCGTGTTAGTGAGAAAGTGAAGTAAGCGAATGCAAAGGCTGAGGGTGTAGCAGATAGTCAAGGAATAACCGAGGCGTACGTAGGGAGAAACATACTCAAATCCAATAGTTCCGAAGGTACTGCCTGGCCAATCCTCCCAGATAGAGAAGCATATGTGGAAGCCAGCAGAGCTGAATCGGCACCTTTGAAGGGTGTGCCAAAGAATATGGCGGCGGCGATGGCCTCAAACATGGTGGAATATCTGTTTCGGTGAGAATCCGCCAGGGTGATAGCCTTGGCGATTACAAGACCGCCCATGCTGTGACCAATGAACACGATTGGCCGTCTCTCATATTTCTAATTTTGAGATACGTGATTAGACACCGTATACTCTTGACAGGTAAGGAGAGATTGAGAAAGTGGACTTACCTTGTCTCTATTCGCTGCTATCCCTGTCAGGAGCCCCAGGGCGAGGTTGTCCATGAACTGCTCGACCTTCAAAGCGCCCTGCCATACTGACTCATACATGTATAACAGGATCCTAGACTTCGGGAAGTCCTTAGCCAGGCCGTCAATCGGCCAATTGAAATCCTTGGTCTCCCAGCATTTTTCTGGGTGCGCGCCGAGACCTGGGACCAGAACTATGCTAATACATGGTCAGAGTTTCCAGTCAATAAGCAATAGTGGTGCAAGGGGATCAGCTTACTCGACTTCTGGAACGAAGCTGTCGCTCTTAGGATGAAGCTGTTTGATGCCTTGTTTCACGGTGTTGATGTCCTTCTTCGGTTTGGTACCTCCAGCATTCGGCCTCTTGGTGGTGGTGCCACTGCGCTTGAGCGTGCCACCGCGCTTGAGATCAGACATGATGGGAATGGCATGGGCGGATAGGCGAGGACCTGGCTGAGTTGCGAATGGCCTCGGTGAGTTATGAAAGGAGTCATGAGAGGAAACAATAAGTCGAGGATCGCGAGAGGTCGTTGGGCTTGTCGTCTCCCAGAAAGAAGCAAGGGTGACAGGGCTAGTGCAAGCTGGCGGCTGCAGGCGAATGCATCGCTCGTGTAGCTAACCCCGATTGACAGCACAATCGCCCCCAATAACTTCCGTGGTGCTGATCAAGCCATTATCCTGTGCGGCTGAAGCGGTTGTGTGGAAAGACTCAATTTTACACCGCATGGATCTGAGACTCCACATGGTGAGATGACCGTAAGCACTTGGGCAAAATAGGGTAGGCATTCGTTGTCCGCAATCTCAGCCGCAGCTAGGTGGGTATATGGGAGGAGGAGAAAAAGATTCTAGGTAGGCGACTTGGGTCTCGTCGGTTAAGAATGCCTGACTAAACGAAGCCACCAGAGCAATTGCGTGTCGATCCAGATTCGTTCCAGCCCTGGCCCGGTTGCTAATTTGAACATCCAGCTCCAGTTGCCCTCAGCCTTATATTCCGGGATTGCCGCTCTTGGCCATCTCTATATGTGACTGATGTTCCTGCCAAGCTTCCTTCATTAGTCAAAGATTACGCGACGAGTTCATAACGGTCATCATGGACAACAAACCGTCGCTGCCGTTCACGACGCGGGCGCTCAAATCGGGCGCTTCGTCTTCGGCGCAAGAAATAGTTGATCTCGGCAGCTTGCTCCCCGCATCGCATCGCAACAGGCAGGACCACATCGTCGCGCCGCAGATCGACGATGCCGACAGCTTCTTCGCTCGTGAGCTGCGCGTCGACCGGCTCGATAGCGTGCGCGACTGGCTGTGGGTATGCGGTCGTCCCATGCCCCCGAGGCCGTTACATCACCAGGTCCTCATCGGCCGCGACGTCACCATAACCGAGAACCCGGAGCTGCATCTGGTGTGGCACAAGGGCCGCATCTTCCTCAAGCCGCTTCCGAAATGGCTGCTGGACCCCGACGTATGGGCCCGCCACCTATTACCGGCGTCTTCGTCTTCCCCTTCCGCGTCAGAGAATGGAAGTGACAGAAACGATGAAAACCTCGCTGCGTGCGCCCGTGGCTTTCTGTTCTCCTACACGGCGCTCGTCGCCTACGAAAGCGACTTCCGCATCGCGCTCGCGAATGGACTCATCCCGCACTCCATCACCTGGGATTCGTGGCGGCAGCTGACGCGCGAGTACCTAGAGGGCCACTGCTACTCCTCGGTGAATCCGCGGTATTGGTATGGCGAGCTGCGACTGAGCCGACTAAACAAGGTGTACCGCTTCGCGCGCGGGTTCGTTTTTCGCGGCTACTCCAAGGTGGACGCCCATACCGTGTACGTCGACTTGCTGCGGGACAACTTTGGGGTCTTGGCCACTGTTCTCGGTTACGTGGTCATCGTGTTGTCGGCGATGCAGGTAGGGTTGAGCGTGGACAAGCTGCAAAGCGACAGCGCCTTCCAGAATGCCAGCTACGGATTCACCATCTTCTCTATCCTCGCACCCCTGGTGGCAGGCGCCGGTATCGTTGGCGGGGTATTGGCCATGGTAGTCAGCAATTGGCTGGTGACGAAGGACTACGAACGCAAGCGGTTCAACGAGATGGGGGTCGAGCCGTACTGGCGCAACAAGCCGACCAAGAAAGATGCGAACTCGTCGATCAAGGGATATGACAGCGTCGGGTCTCGGTCTCAAACGGAGATATAACGATTGCAGAAAACAAAAATGATAAAATTTTGGAACAAAAAAGCATATAGTATCTTACATCATTGTCGATCAATTAATCGAAGTCTATGTCAAGTCTGCTGAGGCTCTCAATCCGATTTGGAGTATTGTGCTGCTGCCTTGTCGACTAGAAGTTGGGGCCACACGGGGTAAGACAGTCCCTGTAAATTAGTGCTGGGGAACTGTCCCGGCCCAAGCTCACACCCACTGTCGAAGCTTCATCAACGCTCCCTTCTAGACTCCAGGTACATCTGTAGAGCACACCACACATCGAGCCGGAATTTTTGTTGGCATATTGGCTTGATGACGTTTCCAGCATGATGTTGAATCCGAACCATGCAATACTCGTGGGATGATACCTTCTTGAAGATATGATACTTCGGATCACAGGCCGCCGCGGCAGATCCGCTCCCATAGCTTGGCTCCAGAGTTGCCGGCTCACGCCCTTCCTGCTGTTGACGACATCTCCCCGCATCAAGCTTATCTCACCCTCCACACCAGATCTAGTCAAAGACGCCCTTTCCCATGGCCGTTACGTTCAAACAAGGGCAACACGCGTGGCATTGGGCTTATTTGAAATATTACTTCCCGGCCTGGCGTGTGTGAGGTCCACTAACCCCAATCATTTCGTGATTGATTCACCAGCAAAAACTTGCCCGGGCCACTGTTGTCCGACGTCGAGAATGATACACCCTGTTCATACCCATAAATACACTCTTCCCCAGGAGAAGGCCATTCAGATAGAGACACAGACAGAACGAAATGAATGTCACCTGATTACACTTGCAATCAATCATCCATCTCGAGCAATATCGGTTCCACCACCATGAAGCTGTCCAGCTTCCTCCAAAGGCCGGCGGGCTACATGATTGCTTGCATGGTATGCTCGTTTGGCGGCTTCCTCTTCGGCATCGACACCGGCATCATAGGCCCCGTCACCGTGATGGACGACTTCAAGAACTACGTTGGCGACCCGTCTCCCACAATCCACGGCCTCATTGTTTCATCCATCCTGATCCCCGCCGCCATCTCCTCCTTCTTCGCCGGCAGGGTGGCCGACGCCCTGGGCCGATCCCGGGGCATCGCCATCGGCTCCTTCATCTTCGGCATCGGCGCCGCTCTCGAGGCCGCCTCGGTGCACATCGCCATGTTCGTGGTCGGGCGCATCATCGAGGGTATTGGCGAGGGCTTGTACCTGGGCACCCTGGTCGTGTACATCTGCGAGGTGTCGCCGCCACGACACCGCGGCGCCCTGACCACGGCGCCCCAGCTTCTCACGACCTTGGGCCTCATGACGGGCTTTTTTACCTGCTATGGAAGCGCCAACATCCACTCGTCTTTCTCCTGGCGCCTCCCCTTTCTCTTGCTGGCCGCCTACTCTCTTGTCTTCTCTGGTGCGGTTCTGCTGTGGTTACCGGCCTCCCCTCGCTGGTTGACCCTTCGCGGCCGCGATGATGAGGCAGCAGAGGCTTGGGAGAAGCTCGAAGTGCCTGCGGCCGACCGCGAGAAGATCCTCGACCAACTTTCGGCACCAGTAGTGGACATCAATGCTAGCGCCGCGGTCGATGCGAGTGGCTCCGTCGCAATGATCGACATGAATCCTACTTCAAGATCGGTCCAGAAGAAGAAGCAATCACAAATGCGCGATGTTTTCGCTTCCGATGCCCGCCCACGCCTGCTCCTGGCCGTTTTTCTCATGGGCATGCAGCAGTTGAGCGGCATTGATGGTGTACTGTACTATGCCCCCCTGCTTTTCCAACAAGCCGGCCTCGACTCCAACGAATCCGCCTTTTTAGCCTCGGGCGTCTCCGCCATTGTCATCTTCGCCGTGACCATCCCAGCCACCATTTGGGCCGACCGCTGGGGCCGCCGCGCCAACACCATTCTGGGCGGTCTGGGCATGACGTGCACCATGTTCCTCATGGGCGGGTTGTACGCCGGAAACGCCGTGCACGCGAGCTACGGTGCGGGCCGGTGGGTGGTTATCGTGTGCATCTACGTCTTTGCCGTGCTGTACTGCGTATCGTGGGCCGTGGGCATCAAGGTATACGCGGCCGAGATCCAGCTCCCCGCGACGCGGGCCAGCGCCACCAGCATCGCCCACGGCAGCAACTGGCTGAGCAACTTCCTCGTCGCCCTCGTCACCCCGACCCTGCTTGCCAAGACGAGCTACGGCGCCTATTTCCTCTTTGGCGGCTGCACCCTCCTGACGGCCCTGGTCTGTTGGGGGTTCATGCCTGAGACCCGCGGCAGGAGCCTGGATGATATTGACCAGGCGTTCCAGGAGAAGAGCCACGTGAGTGTGAGCGGGCTAAAGCACTTTGGCAGAGCACTCTCGCGGCGTTTGTTGAGGGCGATACCTCAAACTGTCAACAACTAGCTTGATGAATAATAAGTACAGATCAGGATAGTAACCATGCATTCAAATATATCCATTGCTTGACCATGTTTCGCGCACTCGGTGACCCACGAGCTTGGTCTGCATGTCATTGTCGTGAAGTTTTTATTGAAACGCGTACTTCTAAACGCATCAACTGAGCTACGGTCCATTGAACCACTTGATGTCTCAGAATTGTCTCTAGAAGGGGATCACTATCTTTTCCCAAAGAGGCGCTACGACAATGATTTGCTCAATTGCTTCAATTCTCTCACACAAATATGGCTTCGTTGCCTGGGATGATCGACCGTGACCAATAGAAAACAAACAAAAACAACAGCAACCTATATCCTTATCCTTGTCGTCGTCTTCTTCTTCTTCTTCCTTCTCCCCTTCTTGGCCTCCTTTTTGACCTTCGTAATCAATCTCTCATTGGCACCACCTACCGCCAAACAGCCCGAAGACACCCAACACTACCAGAGTCCAGACACCCCAGACGCCCAGTGTCTGTAAATACTGGACCACAATGTTAACGCCCATAGAGTTATTACCGCCGGGCTCTATTTCTGGCCAATTAGTGATCAGGGCGACCGTCTTGATCACCGTTACTGTTGAAACAGTCACGGGAGGGGGAACGGAGGCGGAGGGGGTGATGGGGAAATGGAGGGACAGGGGAGGGAGCTTATCGATGTAACATTACGCTCTCGCTATAAATTTGTATTGTTTGCATTGCGATTTGTCTTTTAGGCTACAGGAAACACTCACGTCGATCCTATTCCTCCTTCTCCTTCTCCTCCCTCTTCTCCTTCTCGTTGATCTCGTTGATCTCCTTCTTTTTTCCCCTTCTTCTTCTTTCTCGTCGTCATCGTCTTCTTCTTCTTCTTCCTCCTCCCCTCTGCTAAGCAGAGGACGCATGGCAATCGAGCTGGAAGGCTCGACGCCAGAGGCGTCCTCGCTGTCGCTGCCGACGACAAAAACCGCCGGCGAGGAGGGGAAGGAGGGGGGGGGGGGGGGGGGGGGGGGGGGGGCGGGGGGGGGGGCCGGGGGGGGGGGGGGGGGGGGGGGGGGGGGCGGGGGGGGGGGGGGGGGGGGGGGGGGGCGGGGGGGGGGGGGGGGGGGGGGGGGGGGGGGGGGGGGGGGGGGGGGGGGGGGGGGGGGGGGGGGGGGGGGGG